>JAODUE010023575.1:34419-47643 GCA_027564755.1 Amblyopsis hoosieri | reverse complement strand
CATGCCAAAATTGGCCACTTTTTACCACGTGGTTCTAGGGGTTGCCATTGACTTCAATGGCAGAATAATAATAATAAGAAAACGCACGATAACAATAAGGGCTTCTATCTGATTGTTACTTGTTGTTGCAATAACACAAAAGCAGACACACCCTGACCACATCTGCATCGTAGAGCTCAAAATAACAGATAACAGCGATTGTGGCTGTTCACTTACCATCAGGCAGTTCCACCCATATCACTTTGTGTATGCGGTCATTTAATCCTATACTGTATGTCACAGTTTGATTAGCGCAGCTTTAGCAACACAGGCTGCCTATAGTCCATCATTTTATGTAAAGGCTGTACTTGATGAGTTCATGCATTAAATTATAGCTTTTGAAGAGGTGTTACTCAGTCAGAGGCAGCGTGTGACTCTACTGGCCATTCAGGGGACTGAGCAGGTTTCTGAACAAAGCCCAGGCAAGCGGGAAAGTTCTGGCATAGTCCACAGACAGAAGACAGCCTGGGCCGCATAAGTAAGAAACAATGGGCGACGCTGAAAACTAAATTAATTAAAATGTAGTTAAAGATATTACATAAAACACTTTATGTAATTGAAGAGAAATGAAGAGATATGGGAGAAATGTGTGTGTGTGTGGATAATATATTGCATGCTAAATAGGTGAAGGAGGAAATGGTCCTGATGAACAAGGAAGCAGAACATTTGACCTAAAAAGAGGACGGATGCCATTTGGTACAATTGATTAAGAATGAAGACATTTATACTGATTCAAGACTATCAGTATTACAGCAGCACTCAACATTAGCCTACAAACATTATGGATGGAATAGACTCAAAGAGTCTCTAATGGCCCCTCTCCGTGAATCTGGCTTATGATAGTGTGTGCTGTGGCATGGTTTAGCTGTGTGAGCTGTTACGTAAAAGGCAGAAGAGTGGCAGGCTTTGTCTGCTCAGATGCTGGATAATTCTGCCCTCTGAGGGGGGACAGAGAGCCTCAGAGGGCAGGCCCCTCTGAACAATAGAGAAACCCATAGAGAGAAACCCCCTGTCTGAGTCCGGTCCAGCTCCTGTCTAATCAATGGCCCTATTTGCCGTATTATATAAACCACTGGGCCCTTTACACATAGTGGCTCTTTATGACTGGACAGGAGAGAGAGCGTGTAGATTCCTAATATAGCCAACACTAGCATCAAATGGGTGTAAACAGAAAAAAACAAAACAAAAAGACAAACAACATCCCAACCAATTATGACCCACTCACAATGACTAACAAGGTGCAAGGCGCGAGCACAAAGTCTAGGATCAATAATAGTTATCATGAAATTGTAGTCTTCATTGTTTGGTAACCGAGGCAAATGACGCTAACCTAAACCTAACCTGGTACAACAGATACTGCACCAATGTACTTTAAATATGAAACTGTGACATTCGAGCCAAGACATAATATTTAGGACAAGGACCATGTACATGACTTATGTCAGATAGGTTAATTTGACTTAAAACAGTGATATACCTGTACAGGTCACTCCTCATTTCTCTGTGCAGGTGCTTTCAATGGTGTGTCTGCTTGCATCTGTGTGTGCATGTGTGCCCGGTACACATGGGCGTATGTGTTGTGTTTGCATATAGCCAGCAGATTTAGGATAACACAGTGAATGCATGTGTATGCACGACACATACAGCAGACGTTCTGTGTCCTGTTCTGGGCTGTGCCTTGTCCTGTGTAATGTGTGTCCTCACATAAGCCGTCTTCTGACACCCAGACAAGATGCTAACGGACACAAAACACTACGAGGGTCTACGAGGGTTAACTGTCCTGTGGGCTTTGTTGAGGGATGGTGGTCAGCAGATGAAACACTCTTAGATATACCCAGTCCATCCTGATTACACAACACAGACATTTGATCCAGATATTCTGGCCCAGAATGCAGGTTTACGCTAGGCCCAGTGCATCATGGGTATGTATGCTGGCTTGAGAATGCTGCCAACCTATTCATATAGGCAGGACAGAATGCAGAAATCAGGACAATCCCTTCCTTATTGTGAGCTGGCATGTTTGATGTGCCCCAACTTTATTTCTCTCACCCACACCCTTCTCTGGGGCCAAATACTGAGCTAACTATCCCTCAAATGGAGCTACAGTATGTGCCTTGGAGCCATGGTAGCTGGAGGGAAGTTAGAATGAAACTAGTTTAAGCCAACTGACCAGTATTTTGAATGTTGTCAACTGGGCCATCATAAAACGGTTGACTTCATAACACAGGAAGAGTTATTGGGTGCTGAGTTAAGGATCCATATGGTTTCCAAAAAACATCTAATGCGATCCCAATTCGGAAAAGGTTGGGACAGTGTTTACCACAATCTAACATCATATACACTTATTAAATGTTAGGGCACAAGTAGAATTGTCTCCCATTTTTCCCTTGTTTATATCTTCAAGAACACAATTGTACAGGGCCTTCGTTGCCAAAATGTGTGCTTCATTATGCACATTTTGCAGAAGTCAGGACTTCTGATCTATGGCCAATCTAGCACCCACACGTATGCACTAGCAATACAATTATAGTCCACTTAGAATGTGAATTTGCCTTGTCCTACTGGAAAATTCAAGAATGTCCCTGGAAAAGACCACGTCTGGATGGTAGCATATGTTGCTACAAAATGTATATATAACTTTCTGAGATCATGGTGCCCTTAAAGATACTGTATGCAAGTTACTCTGGCAATTTAATCATTCTTTACCATGACATTGTATATTCACTGTAAAGCTCTGTAAAGGCTTTGCTTTAAAGAATGAAATGTCTGCACAAATTCAGTTACAGTGACAGTCCACTAGGGGGAGATAGAAAACCAATTATACTCATGTCATAATAAATAGACACAGGTTTCTCTTACATGCCTTGTTTTCATGACCACAGCTTTTTCCTGAGGTATTTCCTTTCAATATCCTGTATCTTCCTTTATATGTTTCCATTATTACCTCCTACTGTCTGTTGCAGATTTAAAGCACAAGGCAAATCAGGGTAAATGTAACCTTATTGAATTTTGACCTGGGCATTTCTATGGAGTTATATTTTAGCAAGAATGAGAACAAAACGAACATCCAAACGAAGCCATGTTAGAGTTGAAACTAAAGATATCAGAAAATGTTAAATGTGTCAAAACAAGACAAGCACAATACAGACAATGAGTGAGATAAAGATAAACAACATTAACAAAGCCATCTCAATGTTAAACACACGCGAGGATGACAAAGTCACCAACGACCCTCCGTAATTCCAATTTGTGTGTCAGATCCCCAGCCAATGTTAACATCTGCCTGGTGAGAAATAATCCACCGTGATGATTGGATTGGAGGTTCTATTTCAAAGAAAATTGACTTTCTTTATAGGTGGAAGCTGAGTTACAAAGGCAAAGCGTAGCTTGCTATTGGCTGCTATGCACAAACATAATGCTGTGCCAGATGATGAGATAGGAAGTGAATTTGAATGTGAGTGTGTGTGTGTGTGTGTGTGTGTGTGTGTGTGCAGATACTCTTGGGTTTAAAACTGGGTCAGTGAAGCAGAGCTGAGCTCAGCGATCTATAGCCTCATCTATTATTCATCAGCTGAACTCAATTATATAGACTGGAAAGGGAGTGGCAGGGACATAGCACATATTTTGTCTTGGTCTTTCTGACCTTTTTCCCTCTAGATCTTTCTCTCTGTTCAAACCGGGGTTAAGAAACAGTATTTGGCAAAATAGGATATGGACAAAAACAGCAATAGAAAGCCAAATTTGAACTATATATGGATGCAACAAGAAAACATGTCTATTTGAATTCAGTGAAGCAAGCACATGTTTAGCATTATGGGTAGTCAATTAGGTTAAAAAAGTCTATATTAATTATTTCTCGTTGTAAGATCTATTTAGTAAAGTATTTCATGATTTTACAATATTTCCCTAAGAACCAGCTTCTTGGACTCAGGCCAAGATAGACTGGGGCCCAGACATTTGAGGAACAAATTTGTGAGTGAAGGTCAGCAAGACCATCCTTAGTCACTGACCAAATATGTGGCAATCCAGACGATGGCTGTGAAAACCGACAACCAGCATGCACACAAAAAATGCTCTCTCTCCCTCTCTCACACACACGCCCGCGCACAGTATGGCCAAAACCTTTCCCAGCAAGTCACTGTTTTGTTAAGAATGATCTGGTAATGCCTAATTTGTCTAGTTTTGCCTAGTATACCTGTGTATTACTTTTTAATGCTCCAAACAAAATATACTATCAAGAGTTTAATTTAACCAACTAGCCTTAGTGTGTTGTTTGAATAAACGTGCATTGCATGGAAATCCAATGATTGATTCATATGCAGTAGTTGTATTAATGTATTGATTGATTATTATTATTATTATTATTATTAGTAGTAGTAGTAGTAGTAGTAGTAGTATTATATGTCCATAATTTAATTGCACTTGTTTAACCAGGCACTGCATGAAATGTGTGTGGTAGATAGTATTATTATCGCTACAATGTCACAAGACAATGACTGTTAAGAATATTGTGTAGGTCTCCTAAAATATCAACCAGTAACCCATAAGGAGCAATGCAAATGACCAGACATGGTGATGATATATTTGCAGATATCACCAGTATAACAGCCTTCCTCTCTCTCTCTCTCTCTCTCTCTCTCTCTCTCTCTCTCTCTCTCTCTCTCTCTCTCTCTCTGTCTCTTCCTCTCTCACACACACACGCACGCGCGCACACACACACAGACACACACACACACACACACACACACACACACTCCAAAGAGGAAAGACCAGCTGTGGGCCAAAAATAAATACATAAAGGATGACCTATAGTGACTCACTGCTGACATGTGCACATACAGTACATGCACATTACCTCACACACACACACACACACACACACACACACACGCACACACAAAAAGCACCAGCAATTCTTTCACTTGAAAATAAAGAAAGAAATCTCCAATCTTTAGAACAACAGTATAGTGTATTTGATTTTATAATTTCTGAGACATTTCAAATGATATACAGTAGCTGATACATGTTATAATCTGTGTAGGCAATTAACATGACCTCTCCACCTAATAGCACCCCCATAACCATTAGCCTCATTGACGATCATTTCCTTTAAAAACAGATATCCTTCCTGCTCTGTTAGGATCAGTCCCTAGCCATGTATTTCTATGACAATATGTAACGGTAACGCTGATGACTGCTGATATAACTAGACTAACAGTATGACAGAATGACCATAGTTTTGGATACACACATCTAATAGGACACATATGGCACTGTACATTGAAATGTCCTTGAACATGTCTAAAAGGTGAACTTGACCTGGTCTGATTCAGAGTCATATTTATTAATAGTGCAGCAGAGAGCTGCAGTGAACAACCTCTCTCACGCAGACCCAGTTAAGAAACCTAGAAACATGCCTGAGAGGGGAATAGCTTAACCCACAAAGCTCTCTCATCCCTCGCTTCACCCCCTCCCTTTCCTGTCTCTCTTTGAACCTGAACTCCCCCTTTCAAACCATCTTTCCTCCACCCTTCCCCCAACCTCCGGGCAATTTATCTTTCTAAAATTCCTCCATCGCCTCTCCGCTTTGCGCCTTCCACACCTGATGGTTTCACGCCTCCTCCATGTTCTGTAAAAGACTGATCTAATGTGTTCACACTGAATGCTAATGGGAGCAGCCTTCCCCCGGATAAGGGCGTTGCCCTATATGTATAACTACTTATGAATATTCAACAGCCTAATTAAACAGGCTTGGGCTCCGCTTCAAAGAAAAAACAAACAGTTGGGCGTAGAGTTCCACTAAGGCACAGAGACAAACACAGTTGACACGCACACACACATGCACACACACATCACAAAAGTGTATTATCTGTTCAATGCTATGTGTGGGACTATATGTGGGAGTATATTATATTTCAGTGTTTTCAAAGTGGCACTATTCTGATTTAAGACACCTGAACCACTTTGGTCTACTGTAACATTCAACCAGGATGGCAGGGTCTAACTCTAGGCTTGAAGCAGCTGTGTTTTGTGGCGATGGGTTGTACTGCAGCCGGAATAACCCGCTCGAATAACCCGCTCGCAATACACACCCCATTCAAAAAGTTTGAATAGGTTTTAATGTTCCGCTAAATTTCTTTTAGGTGCCACACTTGTCTCATATGGTGATTCATAATACTCATATAATATTCATAATAACTACTATTGGTGCTAATGTACATGATTATATTCTTTCTAACGATGTCACTAAAGCCAATATGAAACATTAGTTTTCACGACGTAACAACCATGCAACATAAGGCCTATGCTCGTGCCTGCTGTAACAGATAGCGTATTAGCGAGCACAAAATCCATTATACTTGTAGTGTAAATGCTAAATGTTAACCCTGTTAAGGGTCGTGCCATCGTTAAAGTGCGCAGTACAAACACCTGCAACACTGTAGTTCCCAACCTCAGGTCTCGTGCATGTGCGCCATAGAACAGCATAATATACAATAGTACACATTTTTGTTTTTGATTCATACTATCATTTTATATTGTAGGCATGTTTAACTTCCATTGCATGCTTTGCTGAGCCAATGAGCAAAGACCTCGTAAGTACAAGCCACCATTTTTTCCCCTGTGTGTCTATAGGCCTATGGTTACTTTTAACCTACTGAAAATTACATATATTCTATATGAGACAATCATATACTCTACTGTATATCTTCTCTATCTTAAAGACACACATGTGTACACGCACACACACACACACGCACACACACACCATACTGTACATTTGACACACGCCCATCAAAACATACTATACCTCAAAGAGGAAACAGGAAGCAGTAAGTTCACAGTCATAGACAAACACTCGAACACATGTAGAGAAGATCTCTCACATTTGAAACCTTGTGTATCACGAGACAGAGGCTCTTCAGAGACAGGAAACCAGTGATTAAAAACATGCAGTAATTAACACAAGTAACAAGTAAGCTGTCATCTGTATCGTCGAGCCTTTCTCAGCCTGGTGCGGCAGGCACCTGTGATCGCTCAGAGGCTGTCCCGTTTACACATCTTGCAGTTACCATAGCGATGAGCAGTTCGCTCCTTTGGCTGCGCACACGGACACAGAACGAGAATGCGGGGGGGGGGTGAATAAAGAATCCTTAACACACAAAATATATCCACACGGACAGAACATTGCAAAAGAGGAAGGAGGGAATACACCAAACTAGGCAATTAGCTCGACACAGCCGGCCCACCGTCTTGCAACATAGACCATACGAAATAAAAGGAAGTGAGAAAAGGGGAAGAGGTGATGGAAAAAGTTGTGTTTTAAAAGCCATTTGCCACGAATGTGAAAGGTGAGAGGGAATGACATTAGTAGTAGTGAGAAGTAGAAAATATAGCAAACGAGAAGAATGAAACATTAGTAGCAGAAAATGTCATGTTGGGTCACACTCACACACACACACACACACACACAGTAATACAATGATGTGTTAAGGCCTGAAGGTCAGTGCAGGACAAACAGCCCATACAGAAGAAGATAATATACATGTTAAATGCACTAGGAACCCCAGTGCAGACATGTCAGCCTTGGACAACTCTTTAGAGTACCAGGTGTGCACGGCAAACAGGAGATAGCAAATACCGACATAGGGTCTTTTTCATATACAATATAACGTCTGATCGCAATTCTAGAATTGTAACAAATCTATCAGCCTATATAAAAGGTTGGACTACATGCTGTTCTTCACAGAATACAATTTACACATGTTAATCCATAAATTACAGTACAAAGTGCATGATATGGGAGCATGGATTGAATAGTCACTTCTACTGGTATTGAAAAGGGAACTTTGTTGGGTTTAGGGTTACTACTGCTCTCCTCACTCATCATCTGATAAACCTTTACGAACTTTACTGCAACAATTATTTGCTATATTAGCTGCACATTACTGTATTACATGGGACCTAGGATATGCGTACAGGTTGGCAGGTCTGCCAGTGTTTGCTCCGCTGATATACTGTAGCTCACGGGCGCACACGCACACGCACACACACGCACACGCACACGCACACACACACACACTGAACAGAGCATTTTGTAGGGTTAGAAAAGCAAGAATGGGAGAGTGAGAATGGAGAGGAGCCGGGCCGGTACAGTACAATACAGTACATGTGCTCCCGTGCTTTCTTAGACAGACGCCACAGCTCTGCACAGCATTTCCCTTCTGTCAAGTCCTTTGCTGCAAGGTAACTGGACAATAAGCACGCAGGGTGACATCATTTCCAGCATGACCAGAGTACATGCCTCAAGTAGCAAAGCCTCCCGCTCTCACTCTCTCTCTCTCTCTCTCTCTCTCTCTCTCTCTCTCTCTTTCTCTCTCGCTCTCTCTCTCTCTTACAGACTAAAGTCAATAGAAACTCGTCCTGTTTGGATAAAGGATTCTAGACGTTTGCCATAGCACAGGTCTGTTTACTATGGCTAAAGGTGTCTCTCTCTGCAGCGGAGACAGTTAGTGTCACATGATGCAGTAATGTCACAACAACATTAAGCTGCCTTTCTGTTGTAGTGGAAGTACAGCAATGCAAGGTTGGATAACTAACTGGTTCTGCACCAATATAAAGGTAAAAGGTCAAACGGTCAAACATCCATTATCACAGCGGGTAAAGGTAATGAGCTGCATGCAGTGTTCTAATCAAGACGAGAGATGCTAAGGCTAGCTACAGAGGACAGAACCAGCCCCAGGTTGTACTAGCTGATGCTACTTGACCACCACCTCTCCTAGGACGAATGACGGCACACAAGTAGGTCTGTAAATGTAGCACATGCATTGTCCCAATTGAGATGCTAAGGACATTATTGCTACCAATCCATGATATTTTTTCCTGTTTTTTGATAACGTAAATAACATACATCCAAACGACCAAAAGGAAGTATATAGCTAGCTAGTCTATCCAAACAGCTCTAGATAGGGAGAGGTGGGGAGAGGTGAACAGATTATCAGACGGACAGGTGGGCAAGTTGAGAGGTGGCCTGAGGAACCCCTCCCCCCCCATACACAAATTCCTCAAATCCTGTATGTTTTCAGGGGACGTGGTTAGCCGACATTGGCAGACAGGCTATTGTGTGTGAACATGCATGGAAACTCATTGCGCACACACAATCCCAAATGCTAGAACGCTGCAGCCTCAAGGCTGAGCTTCCCTTTCATCTGACGTCACTAGCTCATATCCACCAGAGACCCCCGCCCTCATTCCTCTCTCGCCTCTTCATCAAAACAAAACCTCCTGGACATTCTGCAGCCTGCAGGTTATCGCTCTGTTTTACCACAGCCTCTCAAGTGAGCTACCAAACCAGACCAGTAGCATATCATCGCAGACAGACATGTCCTCCAGTTACACAGATGAACTGTTATGTGTGTGTGTGTGTGTGTGTGTGTGCATGAGAGATTCAAGCCTCCAGGCACATGAGCATCCACCGGGCCCTGTAACCGAGCCGAAGAGACAGTAGTCAATCAATTAATCAGCAGCTGATTGTAATTACTCCCACAGGCTGAGCGCCAGCTCCCTAGAATGCACGCTCTGAACAGTCCTAATGTCTGCTTCCACAGCCCACTACTCCTTCAGCGGGGCTACCACCAGGGATGCATACGATCGCGTCAGACTCGCACTTGCATTCAAATGGTTACTGCATGCAGGTCATAAACGCTCCCCAACCGGTGCTGGTCGAACATAGTGTTTAATCTCATCCCTGGGTAACTTGATTAAGATTAAGATTCCACTGCACCTGTTACTGTTTAACGTGACCCTCGGTATGAGGAAAGACCACTCGCTCAGTTGTAAGCGGGAAACACATTGCTGTACGGCACACAAAGACTTTTGTGAGTGAGCTACAACGCCTTTCTATTGAACTGTCCAAACAGGCTGATGCTATGTTATTGCTACATCCAGCGTTGGCTTCAGTGTTTATAGCGTTACAGAAGCCGTTGTCAGAACCACAGGTGTACGAGAGCTACGTGCCACTAACAATTGACAGCACTAAATGGACAGCACTACTGTACATACAAACAGACTCCATTGCACTGAGGTTAAGTGTGTCACCCAAAAGCCAGTTCATCTGCTTGAGACTTACCTTAGAGTACTGCCTACGTAGACTGAACCGCTGCACCATCCTGGCACCCCACAGCAGACAGATGATCTACTCCTCTCTCTCACCACACTCTAATGTCACTCACTGAGAGCATAACGCCTCAAGCACACTAAGTCCACAGTCTCACACATAGAAACTCAGGCTGCCTGTTTTGAGCACACTCCAAAGACACACAAACAAGCCATTTCTCCAAACATCTCTGCACAGCGCACACACACTCACTCACGCACACACACACACACACACACACAAACACACACCCCCACACAGACACATACATCAGTTTATCATGCCGCTTCTGCTACGCAAACACGAGCATGAAAGAAATAAAAAGAAAGGAAGATGAGAGAGAGAGATTAGAGATGAAGAGCTCAGCTGCGCTGCCCTCTGCTTCTCTCTCTCTCTCTCTCTCTCACACACACACAAAACCAGACAACGGAACGCCCCACACAACCAGGCTAGCGCGCACATCAAACACGGACAGAGCTCAGCTCTCACACTAGCCGAGGACTAGGCAAGGTTGCCTCCTGCTTGCTTCCTGCCACAGTGGGCTGCAGGGGGGAGGGGGAGGGGCCAGGGACAAGTCCCTCCAGGGACCATAGAGGAGAATGACAGCAACAGCTAGAGCGGAAGACACATGGAAGGAAGGAAGAAAGAATGAAAGACAGAAAGACCAGGAAAGAAACGAAGAAAGCAAGAAATAAAGAAAAGCCAAGGGAAAGACTATAAAGAAAAAGGTATGAGAGCCATGGCTTCATCTAACCAATCCTTAATGGTTAGGTTTAGGGTTAATCCAAGTCACCACTGACACAGACACACACACATACAGTACACACACACACACACACACACACGCACACGCACACTCACACTCACACGCACACACACACGCACAAACACACACACAGTATACACACACACACACACACTCACGCACAAACACAGACACAGTATACACACACACGCACACGCACACGCACACGCACACACACAAACATACAGTATACACACACACACAAACGGCTAACCCCTAACCTCTGCTAACAACAGCAGGAGCCGACACCTCATCAAGGTCATCCCAATGCTGTTACCATGGAAACTGCAGACGGGGCGTGGCTCTTGGCAGCTCGGCGTGAATATTTTGGGGTAACCACGGCGACCACTCTGCTAAAGTGAATGACAGCGCTCTATTGTGCGAGGACGGGGGGGCGTAACGCGAGCCAGGCCAGAGCAATACAGGTAGGGAGACCTCCACTGCTGTGCTAGACTGGAGGGATGGACCACAGATGCTCTCTCATCCAGGAGGTACGGTCGCCCACCACGACTTTGCAGGCGTAACGCTGCAGCAAGTGAAGTAGCGCTAGTAGTAATACATTTAACCCACTAACCGATAACCTCAGTTAGCCCTGGGATGACGTATTGGCACCCATGACTGGCCTTAGGGTTTTAGCACCTTCTGATATGCTTTATTTCCGGTTTTAAACTGATCTTGATGAGTCACAGCTATAAGAGCAGCATCAAACAAGCATATCATAAACATGAGGTCACAATGCAAACAATAACTTTGGCATGAGCCCAGCCCAGATTTGCGCTGCTCACAGCAGGCTGGCCTAGCATGACAGTGACATCTGGTGGCAGAAATAACGTATTGCGCTCACTCTGGACTTGAGCAGGTACACATTATCTCAATGTGTACACTGTTGACACAATGATAAAAATGGCCACAGATAATGGGCTTATTGACATTTCTGGCATAACCCTTACAAAGGCACAGTAAATCCTTTTTCTAATTTCTTCCCCATTTCATTCATCACCTCATTAAGTATTGAGAAATGCCACTAGAGAGCTCTCAATGGGTTTAAGCTGGCAACACCCACAGCAGCAGCAGAGATACAGGAAAAGGCTGTTCGGCTGATCTGAGTACATGACTCACAGCAGCTGTCACTCACCCTGTCCGTCTCCTCCGTCGACTGGTACCCAGACGACAGCACAGTCTCCCCGCCGGCATATCCAGGGGCGTTACCGGGGGCGGGGCTGCTTGGCGTGGCGTCCGCGGTGGAAGAGGCGCGCGGCCTGTGGGTGTGCAGCTGAGGATCGTGGGTATGGCGGCGGTGGAAGGCCTGGGGGCTCCCCTTCAGTGGGGGGTCTCTCTCCGCGCTCCCAGAGCACGAGCACTTGCTGCGCCGGCTCTGCAGGCTGGTGCCGCGCCTCATGGTGCCCGTGGGCGCTGTGGGGGCGGGGGAAGGGCAGCACAGGGGCACACAGCGGGTCAGTGCGGGTACGGAGGGCTCCAGGGGGCCTCCGAGGGTGGCTGATGCCCACCACTCTCTCCGTGGCCCTCTGGCTCTTACCGGGGGAAGTGGGGGGGCACAGGCAGGCGGGGGGGTAGTCTAGCTGCCAGAGCTACGGCGGCGGTGGAAAGAGAACATCAGCGCAGGAGAAGAGAAGGCTAGACTACGAGAAGGGCTGAGATGGAGGGAGAGAGCTGGGGGCTATGTGGGTTCAGCGGGGGCTCAGACAGATGCAGTCCAAAGAGGAAGCATGCATCACTGAGTCAGGGACAAGTAGCCATGCTGCTCTAGCGCAGAGAGACGACATGGTTTAGCTGTATGTTGTGAGATGTTTTCCATCTGCACCCATTTTGACTTGCTATTACTGTAATCACGTGACCACCATTTTCACTAACTCATGAGTGTGGCAGGGGTTCTCCCTGATAAGGTGACACACAGCTGCCCGCTTGTGGGATAAACAAAAAAGAAAAAAAGGAAACAGCCCTACAGGGAACTAGCACGGAAATAAAATGAAGTAGCAGCAAAGGGTGAGGAGAGGGCTCAGGGGAAGGCAAATAAACAGAGAAAAAAACCCACCTACCATCAGCCCAACTGATGTCTGGATCACTCTTCTGGTTTACCTGCAAGGTGAAAAGCAGGAGATATGTAAGAGGTGGTTGGGGGGGGGGGGGGGGGGTGGGCGAAAAAAAAACCAAAATTTAATAAAAAAAAAAAATAAATTAAAAACCAAAAATAAATACCCAAAATCAA
>JAODUE010023575.1:0-34409 GCA_027564755.1 Amblyopsis hoosieri | reverse complement strand
CCCCCCCCGCGCGCCGGGGCGGGCGGGGGGGGGGTGTGGGGGGGGGGGGGGGGGGGGGGGGGCCCCCCCCCGCGCGAGAGAAAGACAGAATGGTATGAATCAATAGAATTAATTGACAGACCTCTCAGTCAGTCCCGATTGCAATCGATCGTGTTCACTGAGCTGTGACAACACTGCCACATTGAGCAGACTATCTAGCACTGTGACTGTGTAATAGCGTATTTTTAAACCACGTGTGCGTGTGTGTGTGTGTGTGCGTGCGTGCGTAGTGTACGCGAAGGGTTCTTCCTACCGTGAGACAAAGGTTCCTACATCTAGAGACAAATGTTTCCACACAACAGAACCAACAATAACAGTATGACAAACACAACGTGCATTAATGCCCCGTCAGCCCTTTAGCTATCATGCACACATCCATGTGCCATCCATGTGCATGTCATTTTAAACATTCATATAATAATAATATAGCAGCAAACAACTATTTTCTATTAGAAATATAGCGGAGTAATTGAGACCTGTGCAAAGAATGACATCAAATTCCATGTGTGGTCCACGGATAACGTGTTCTAGTTTGCGATGCTGCTGCACTTCGTGTTGCTGAGGGACCCTTCCCTTTTGGGATGCTGGTACACATATCAGGTGGCGGAAATTCATATAGAGACTCTTTAAATAGACGAGACACTTATCTAAGTAGACAACTGATCAAACAAAGTACCCGCCCTTCCCCGGTAAGAGCTGATTGGAGGGTAGGCAGACACACTGCGGTGTTAGCCATTCGTTGCTTCCACCGAGGGCAGCACAACAAGCAGGTCAGGTGCATTCAGAGCCCTGTAGGTAGGGCCTCTATTCAAACTATATTCCTCCAGCTGCAACGTGAGTGATACAGTATCACAAATACGAATGTAATCTACCCATTTGCAGCTGGGCATGACTCGCGTTAACCCTGTCAGTTCAACAATGGGTAAAAGCAGCAACACACTAGTAGAGGGAGGATGAATACGCTTTGCCCCACCCAGGCACACATACTGCCCACCCATAGGCCTACTAACACTTGTGCAGGCCTACACAATGACATAGTCACATAGCCTACACACATACACATTCACATAAGGACTACTGTACAATGTATGTTTTTTTTGTCCTGTTTAGTTAGTTGTAGTCACACAGAGTACTTTTTAAGTTGATAGTACTACTACTACTGCTACACTCAACTCCAAAGAAAAGTATACGATATAGAGCACTTTAAACCAGTATGCTGCTGTGTTCAGTATATGAGGGGAGATACAGTATCGTAGTGTAATACATGCATAATTGAACGCTGGTGGTTGCATATTAGTCAGGTAAATGTTACTGCTGCGTGATAAAAAAGACAGCAGGTGTTGAGCAGGTACATGTAAGGTACTCGCTGGAGGCTAATGAAGTCATCTAGCTAGAAAAGCACTTAATTCTGCATGTGATTCAATAACAACACTTTGAACCTGTTCTGTATTTAGTCATACACAAAAATGCACTCGCATGTGTGTGTGTGTACAATTGTACAAGTAGCAGGCAATTTGTGAAGGCTGGTTGTTTGTTGTTGGAGGTGGCAAGCTGTTGGGTTATTCCTATGCTAATCCTGTTCTGAAGTTTCATATTCCTCCACCCTGTCCTCTGTGTGTGTGTGTGTGTGTGTGTGTGTGTGTGTGTGTGTGTGTGTGTGTGTGTGAGACTCAAAATCCCTGAGCTGATCCTAGCACTACGAGAAGAGCTGGATTGGATATTTTCTTGATTGCCTGCGGTTTTATATTCAAACGAAATCCTCTTTCAGGAGCCTTTAGAGGACAAAGCTTTGTTGTGTCATTCTGTGTGTATTTTGGTGTTCGCACATTAATTTTACAAATTTCATCACGCAAGCCATTCCCACCCTGATTCATTTTTGATGCAAGAATAAAATACATGTGACTGACACACGAATGGAATGAAACCTGACCTGTTGTGACAATCACTGACACGGCGTGGCAGATCAAACACACAGTTAAGACATGACAGCTAGACACAAATTATTTTACCACAGCATTGCTGTTGGATGACCTAATGCGAATGCTATTAGATCTAATGCAAATATGTACATCTGTTGATGAAAAATCTCAAATAAGTCTATTTAAATATGCTATTCAGTTAACAGTTCAAATAATTCCCAGTGCAAATGTTATTTATATGTTATTTGCCACATATTTATTGACAGGCTAAAAGACATTCTCAGTTCATGTTCTTCCCAATATTTGATCTTGATGCAGTTTGATAATACTGGCAGATGGGTGTCAGTGCTCCAAATAGGCCCCTGCCTGGCTAGCACACTATAGTGATTATTAAAGTCAACAGGTGCCAGCAACTGTTGAGGTCAGTGGAAACGTCAATGAGTCAGCATGTTTCTCAGGACCACCACTGTCCAGTCAGAGGTGAACGAGGTTACAACAACTGTATGAACAATGGCCTATCTGGAACATTGTGGATGCACACTCACACACCCACACACACACACACACACACACGACCGTGTTCCAGGCTCTAGGTTATTCCATTCAGAAGAGCAGCCAGTCTTCCTGTGAACTGGTGCCATTGTCTCTGCACCAGCCACCATCGACACTTCAGACACTGTGCGCTACACCCTTGAATTGAGTCAGTAGGCTATTCAGATGAGAATTTAGTGGGATAAGCTTAAATTACACACAAGTCATTCTATATACCTACAGTATACCAGTTAAGTATTTATACTGTATAAAGTATACTGTATAAAGCCTGATATAACAGCCCTGATTGTTCCTCCACCTTGCACATACAGTATATGGTTGCTTTCAATCTAAAATATTTTCCATATGGACGGTTCAGTAGGTTCCACCAGCAAGTCCCTATAAATAGTGTTCTGATTGGTTGTCCAATCACGTGCTATGACTTGATTGACAACTATTGGCATCGCCTATCTGATAAATTAATTAAAGTGGAGAGTTTCCAGACTCGTATAAAAAAAATAAAATCGTTCAGCCTACACAGTACACATGTTCAAATTAAATTGTATTATTAATTAGAGTTGACTGACTACAGATGATGCCGCTTGTCAGAAAACCAGCACTACACTTACTGTGATCTATCGTTTGTATACAGATAAGTCAAGTGTGGCTATTTCTAAACAAAACATATGCAGCAGAAGTGCTTCACTGCTCTTGTTTATTTGCATTCTCAAGTATAAATATGAGTTCCCAACCAGGCAACACACTAGATGGTCTTTGACACTGAAGTAGCGTCCATGTTTTGTTCATTGTAAAACATACCGTAGTTTGGCTCAAATAGCCATAGCTTAACAAGACCATACAGTGTTCCAGAAGATTTTGACATAGAACAGGCAGCCCATTGTTCCTTCTGAGCCACACACGGACCATCTCTGCCCTGTGTTCCAGGCCTCTTGTCCTTCTGACAGACAAGCATCAATAAAACAGGAACTAGGCTGATTTATGCTAATGCTGCTAGTGTGTGTAAGTATATGCACATGATGTATATGAGTATTTGTTTGTGTGCAGCGTGTGTTTTCATACTAGTATAGATAGATACATACTGTATGTGTACATGTAAAATGTACACGGTGTTCTCTTTAACCAATAGATATTGAACCATGCTGTATCTCATTCTGCCGCTCCGCAAGGATAGCACAGGCAGGAAACAGGAAACATTGTTATTGTGTATTACGCGTGTGCGTGTGTGCGTGAAGGGCATGGATGGCAGAGGGTGGCGTAGCTTGAGTGTCAGCTCTGACAGTGATATCTTCAGTGAAGTGCACAAAGTAAGATAGGGGGGGGGAAACAATTGGGTGTGAGACAGAGAGATAATGGTATGAGAGCAATAAAGGGCAGGAAACCGATCAAACAAGCCAGATAGGATCGGATTCAGCCGTTAGCCCGCATGTGCCTTTGTGTTTCTACTGGATTAAGACTGGATGTTTACAAATATAGTAAGTGAGAAGGTGAACAGGCAGGTGGTTCCCTGACAGGAGGCACAACGCCCTACTGCATTTACTGGCCCTAACAGACTGGCAGAAGATGTGGAACCCCCACTTGATACCTTATGAACTAAACCACTCATTTGTTTCCCATAACACTGCTATTCCTATTTCAATAATTAAGTTTCATAAGAATAGTTATTATTTTGTATTAATATTTTATTAAAAGCTTAAATGCATCAACAACACACAAATTGAGTGTGAAACATTCCAGTTCCAAATTAAATAAAATATAGAATAGCTGTGTTTACCAGCTGAGAGAAAGTGTAACACAGTAGCTGTTCTACATCATTTAGCAGGTGTGTCTGCTATGCTGGCACAGAGGCAGTGATCTCCCAAACCTAGATCAGACCAGCTACGTGACAGTCATATGGGATGTTAGCTGTGGGTTGTCATGATGGATTGGCAAACACTGAGCGCTTGTGCCTTGTTGTCAGAGAGCACAGCCTTGTTTACGTTCAGGGACATCTTAGCGTGTGTGTTCAACATGAGCAGCAAGCCTCCATTGCATAATTCAGCAGGTGCAAGGAAACTGACCCGGCTCTGTGTTGACTGCAAAATACTCAGCTCATTTGGCGTCTAACCTAACGGAGATGGTGCAGGGTGGAGCGGGGGTCTTCCGTGCCTTGCTGTTGGCCAATGGGACAGCTTGCAGCCATTGTAGAAGAATGGCTGTCTGACAATGGAGTAGATGAGGAAATGTGCAGAGTACAGTATCTACCGTAACCAAGTGATCTGAAGATGTTTAAAGCCAGGACCATTCCTCTGGTAGTGTCACCATCTGCCTGTCATGTTAGCAACCACCTCCATGTCACAGATGGTGTCAACACAGGAATACAGAAGGGGAATACTACTGCATATGTCGGGATCAATGTTCACTTCACTGAAGCAAGCATCTGGCTATTTGGGGCCTCACTGTGTGTGACCGTAGGTGAGATCGTTTGATTGTTTCAATGTAACGTAAATGACCACCATCAGTAACTTACATAACCCCCCCCCCCGGTCCCAAGTCAGAATTCTGGGCTCGGGTAATCAGACACTTGCCTAACTCACCAGGCCGTTAGACGGCATCACCACATGCCAGCTCTGTTTCCTGAGCTGAGGCTGGGGCTGTGAGCCCATATTAGTGGGCCAACACTATCGACTTTACATAGTGTGACAAGATATGAGAAGAGGCCTCCAAACCATACCCACTACTACTGAAGCTGCTACAGGCTGAGGAAGGCGTTCTGATATGAATTCAGTGTGATATCCCTACAGGTCAGAATGACTTCAACATTGTCAGAATTTACAGTTAGTTTGACATGGGTGAGCTTTTAACAAAACATCTGTGATAACTGACATAATACATCTCAAAAACAAACCAAATGTTTTAATGTTTCCTTACAGTTTGTTTTGTTAACAACTGCTAGTAGACATATTTGATTTTAATCTCACCCATGAGAAACCTCTATTTATTTATTTTTCCCATTAGTTCACACAAAAATATCACTGCAAAATGCATCATATTATTGTTAGTTTAAATTCATTAGATTTCAACTTAAAGACCCAGCTTAAGTGTAAACCCATACGTTGTCTGCCACATAGCTTCACAAAGAAAAGAATCTAAGAGAATCAGCTTGTTGCCATTAGAAACCACTGCCTTTAGGAAGGAATTCCACCTTCATTCTGCAGTGTGGGAGTAAGAAATCTGCAGGAGACGATAGAAGCCTTCTGTCCACAGCCTTAATTGCAACAATATAGCCATAGCTTTTGCAGCACATTTCACAGTATGTGAAACGCCAAGTGATAAGGAGTTACAGAATGATTTGTATGTATGGAATCTAAATGAATCTGCAGTGGTGTGAAGTGCTGTGGCTTCTCAGAGGAGAAAAGAAGTGTGTAGAAGTGAGAGACAAAACGAGCAGAGGGGTGCATGGGGAGATACAGTACCTGGGCAAAGAAAGAGACAGAAAATAATAGGCAGAGAAAGAATGTGAGAAAGGGAAAAAAAGTTGTTCCACTTAAACACTTCCTCCTCAGACAACACAGGCCTGTTGGGTAAAGTACACTGAGACAAATTATGCTGCCAATACTCAATTCATTTTAATATAAATAGAGACATGCTTATATGCAAATATACTGAATGCTGTTTAGCCCAAGGACATCGCCTAGCCTTCTATATCGAGTACTGAACTGACATGGACCAAATTTTACAATATTTCTCATCAAAACAAGAAAATACAACCATGTCCTTCAATAATTTATGCAGTGTTAATGTTAATAATGTATGCTTTTGGTGAGTTAGAGTTTTTTTTTCTATTACCTAATATGTTCCCATTAGTATACAGTAGGGATGGCAAGATCCAATATTTTCAGTCCTGATACCAATACAGATACCTAAACTTTGGGTATCGGCTGATGTAGAGTACCGATCCGATTCCAGTTTTAAATTAAGTTGTATTCCTCACTGTGGCTGAGGAAAAGACTGGGAATCATATTTAGTGTAAGGAACCATCAGGCTTGAACATTGCTTTCCTAACTGTAAAACATAATGTAACATGGGCTATATATGAATAAAAGGAAACATTACAATGTTGTCATTGATGGTATGCATTAGTTTTAGTGGTTTGGTTTAGGTTAAGTTACAAAATAAATGACAGCCAATCTCTATTTTAGGACAGATGCATTTTAGAAACCTGCTGCTGATAGTGTGGCCTGGGTAGGTTAGACATGGTTGATGCTTGACAGCAGACCTACGTGTGTAGAATAATTGTTATAAAATGTTATAACTGTCCAATCACCGATACCTATCCCGCTATTTAAGTTGATTGATACAGTAAGGTCCACCGGTCAATTCGGTCATCTCTGTTCTCAGATTTTTGTGAAACAACCAATCAGGAATGTCTAACAATACCACTTTTATCACACTCTCCAATCCTGCCCCTGCGGGCACACTGGTTCTGTTATACAAGAGGCATCTTGTGTGCACAGACAGTCACTCAATCACCTCATGACAAGCCACTGGCCTGCATAGACATTTGCCTGCATGCAGCACTGGTCTGGGACAAGCATGCCTTCGTCCCCATCCCGCCCTGAGGTCAGACAAATCTGATCTTAGGTCAGTTCAGCAGGCAACGACAGACTTCTGCGATGCACATTTTGCTGTGCACATGCTTAGTACTATAATGTACATACAGTACTGTACCATACACAGACTGTATATGATACAATACTGTACAATACTGTGTCCCACTTGAACTCCTCACCATGCAGATTACATCTGAGGGAAGCAGATCAGTAAGGTACAAAAGAGGCAGGGGGATGGGGGGCATCACGGTGGTGGTCTAACCATGCAGTGAGGCTTAAATGGCTGCGTGTGCAGAGCACTGACGGGGCAGCCAAGCTCTCAGCCACTTACCACACTGCGCTGAATAGATAATGGATACATACATTATCATATCACACACACACCCTGTGTGTGTATGTGTGTGTGTGCGTGCATGTGAGAGAGAGAGAGAGAGAGAGAGAGAGAGAGAGAGAGAGAGAGAGAGAGAGAGAGAGAGAGTTAGTGTGTGGAATTGTGTATACATGTGGCATAAATGCAATGGCAGAAGGAAACGAGTAGGCACTTGAATGGATGCCGAAACAAACCTTTGGTTCATCATCAGTCAGGGTGATAGCATCCTTGATTGCAGGTGGGAGAAGAACAGCCACTCCTGATCCACGGGTCTACAAAAAACAGTATTATAAAGTAGGATCTGAAGGGTTTCCCGAACACATTGACATTCTGTGTGTGTGTGTGTGTGCGTGTGCTTGCGTGTGAAAATCCAGTAGTAGAGCCACACAAAAAATATTCTCCATAGTACATAGTACTAGTGTGACGTGTGTAATGGTCATACTTTGTACAGCAAAAAAGCACAAGGCAAGGACAGTAATTCAATCTATGAAATGTTTTCAGCCAGCAAGATGACGTTAGTAAATTGTGTCAAGAAAATAAAAACCCTGATATAACTTTATGAAAAGTTGTCAAAATTGCAAAGATACCGAAATTGTAGGCATATATAACGCATGCGGGAAATGTATTACCAACATCGCCTTAGGTCGAAATAAAACCAGTTCTAAAAAGCGTAGGCGAGTCCAAATAAAATGTCCTCTTAATGTAGATTTAAAAAAAATAAAAAAGTAAAGTCAAAACAATTAAAAATGTACTTCAAACCTTGCCTATTTCGTCGAAATTGTAACACATTTCTAGTTATAGATAGCCTACAATAACAGTGTAACGGGCACAGGTTGACAGCACTACAAGTGTTATTACAATGTGTCATTGTGCAGCTCAGAAATGGCCATACGAAATCGACATTATATATCACGCCTACGCACTTAATAAAACAGACACATAACGTGTAATATAAGGAGATCTGCAAAAGCTTAAATGAAATTAAACGTAAAATGTAGCCTACTTACATGGGTGATGAGAAACTGTAGAGCTGACAGGCATTCGTAACTACCCCTCCCCCGATTCGCTAACCCCCTGATGACGTCTACACGCACGGCATAGCCTGGAGGAAGTAATCTGCAGGACCAAACCATCAGAGCCGCTAGGGGTGCTCACATAACTCACATGCAACACTGGGGATGTTTGAGGCTCTGGGCATGCATACAACATGGCATATAACAAGGAGGACTACAAAATGTTTCACCCCCTTAAGCAATGTTAAAAATTATCATTTAAATATATAAATAATATTGTACTATTATGTCATGTGCCATATAGACCTATATAGATTATTAATGAAAATATAAAGCATAAAATGTATTCTGGGATTTATTACATTATATAATTAATAGTCTTCAAAAAATATGTGAAATACCAAACACTAAAATTAATTTGTTGTCAGTGATCAGTGATAATTTTCTGCACATAGCCTACTGTAGTATAGTATATTGGAGCAACATAAAAGAGGTTTTCGCTAGATGGCAGCATTGATACAGTGAAATTGTTTGAAACATTGTAGAGGCATGCCATGTATTAGTTTACTGTAACGCCAAAGTGTTTTGTTGTGACTAAAGAAAACAACAATCCCTTACGGAATAAGATTAATTATCACTGGGTTTATAGATTATTTTGGATTCAAACCAACTATTTTTCCTTTGATTATTTTACACCCCAATGCCGATGTGCCAATTTCTGTCCATTCTAGTAACAGCTATACAGTAGTATACACAATTGCTCCACATTATTCAGCGTCAAATGAATAATTTACCTTTCAGACACAAAATAAGCAAAACGTCTGGCCATCTTGACTGAACTATAAAACATGTATTACTTACAGTATTAGAAACTTAGCTCTTAAAAGGGGAACATTACAGGGTTTCAAAAACAGAGGTCTCTAAATTTAGATGCGCAGAATTTAAATAAGAAATAACCCACAGTCACTATTGTACAACAAATATCCAAATGGGGATGTTATGGAAAGATCAATAGGTATTGTAATGCTGAAACAGGGGTATTGGACCCAAAGGGCATGACTCATGAAATAATGGTTCAAAAAGTAAAATTGTTTAACCATAGCATGCACAGCATTCACAAACACAACAAACAACAAACAACAAACACAAACGTTTGAGAATAAAACATTTCATTTTCTGCATTCTGATGAATTCTTATGGAACAGGGTGTGCCTTTTCTGCATCAATGTACTGTATAGGGGGGAAATGTATATTTATTTTAAGGAAAATATTAAATGCAGGAACCTGGGCACAATTCAAGGGGGGGCAAATACACTTGTTCTAAATATTGAGGGGGACACATCCCCTGCATCCCCCCTGAAATATATGCCTATGTTACAACTTTTTAAATAATTAATCTCCTGATTTGATATTCAAGGTATTCATTAATTGTCATGTTTTGATAATCACAATTCATATTAATTTGTACTTAAAGATTTAGGATAAAAATAATTTTTGTATTCTTACCCAAATTCTGACAACATGGTTCAAAACTTTCTTTTTTTTTTTTTTATAATTTGAATTTGACAGAAATGCACGTAACATTATGTGTTAATTGAAAGTTTTATTTGTTATTGCATTTACCACTAGATGTGAGTGTTTATTTATGGCCATGCTCGAGCATGTGCTGCTGTACACATGCATAAACCTGTGTGTGACTTTTCTGTAGTAATTTTGTTTAGAAATTATACATTATTTGGACACACAAGAATGCTTGAAATAGGGCTAACTGTTACTTTACTATAGAAAAGATGGCAATGAAGATGGTGTTAAATCTAATCTAAAGGGAGTGAGCCATGCTGCAAATCTAGATGAAGATTTATAGATAAAGCCAATAATTTAAGAGATAAAGCAACGAAAATAACCACTCCAATACGTCAAATAGCATCAGAACTTAATATGGGTCCCCATGACCCATTGCACATATGGGCAAAATGGGTGTATAAGACAACACAAATTAGGATATGTATTTAATTCTTTAGAAAGGAAAAATAAATATAATGATGATGATTTGGGTATTTCATGCATTATAGGCGTATACCGTGCATGCCATACCTTCTAAAAACACAGCAACAAGAAACGTGAAATACCAGGACCATGAAATACAGGAACTAAGAAACCCAACAAGCAACGATGATCGACAAGAGAGTTGGGGGGAAACACAAGGGCTTAAATACAAGAAGACAAGACAGACCATTGGACAGAGACAACAAGGGCCAGGTGGAACTAATGAGACGTGATTGCTCAGACAGGTGGGACTAACGAGACTGGGAAGCACAAGGCAGGGAGTGACAAGGAACAGGCCTGGAACACAAGGTAAGCACTGAACATGACTAGACCAACATCACACAGGGAAAGCATGGGCTAGAACATGACTAACAGACATGATCATGAGACAGGGAATAGATCATTACCGGTATATTATATTCATTTTCATCTTTCTACATAGACCTACTTACACTCCATTCTATAAACATATGTAAATATATATTTTAAAATGCATCGCCATCACCAACATCTTCCTACTCTACCCCATATTGGAGACTAGTGGACAAATAAAAATAGTTAATGTAATTTAATTTCTCATCAAAGCTGTGAAGATTCCAATCAACCCTGCAAATTAGTATTGTGACTTTAATTTCTAAATTAAATCCTTTAATTCAATGCGATGAGCCAAATGAAATTAGAGATAGAAATGCCCAGATGATACCGTGACATTCATCGCAGGATGTTCCAATGCTCTGATTTGACCTCACCAAGGTAAACACTACACTATACATAGATGTTTTCCAAAAGATGAGTGCTGGGCTATCTTAAAAGCTTTTAATGTGTCAGGGTCACTCAGGGCATGCAGTGCTGTGCAACAGAACAAATCATCCCAGAAAAACAACACATTGAACAGAAAGAAAAACAGCCTGATTGGAAAAAACAACCTGAGATGTTTTCTCAACGTGTCACGGCTTTAAAAATGCTGCTCTCAAGGTAGTTTGTGTAAATATACATATATACAGTGTTGGGCAAGTTATTCAGGAATATTAATAAGTTACTATTTACTTATTACTCCTTCAAAAAGTAATGATATTTCTATTACAGTAATAGTAACTAGTTACTGTAATATAATTACTGCCCAACACTGCATATATAGCATACGTATAATATATAGTTATACAAACTGTTAGGCCTGTACATAGCCGAATGTTCATACACTCATACGTATATACATATGCGTCAGACACATACAAGCACATGAGAATAGCAGGCTATTTTTTTCTTTCCCACAGTAGAGCAGAGGATAATGGGAAACATTAGCGTGAGCGGATGGAGCCAGGTGACCCTTTCTTACTGAGAGCACTGTGGATAAAAGATGCTGGGGTCCCAGTGGCTCCCGTCAATTACACCAGCCACTCCAGCACGGCCGTCCTAATGAAGAGCCCAGAGCACCGGGGTGGGCAGCCAGGCATCGATCCCCGAGCAGCATGAGGGTGCGCTCGCACGCGCGGGGGGGAGAGAGAGACATGGGAAGCCTGGAGATGCAGCTCTCCTTTCCACACACACACACACAGGTCACCATTGCTGTACTCTATGGGAGACCTCCTTCATATCATTATATTCACATCTTGTGTCAGAAAATACTCAGAGAATCACATTAGCTCCACTCGTGACGTCCGAAATTGGATCGGGATGCCGATGTGTTTAAATAAGTCGGCAGTCAACCACGTCTACAGCTTGCTGTCATGGAAATGTATTTTTTTCAAGTGTTATTACACTGTTTATTCATGCAATATTTGGGTGACATGTCAGCAGGAAGCAATTCTTCATGTTAATGAGCTCTGCCTGGTACATGGTTGGATCAATGCTGCTGACAGGGATGTATATAGCATTTAGCATTCACCACCTGGACTTAAAATCCATCCTCCACTTGTTATATATGTGCACAGCAGGCACTATATATATAATTATGAAAGCCTGCGTGATCTAAACAAAAGCCAAACTTAATTGGGCCAACCCAAACACAATACATGGCTTTCCTTCACTGGATATGTATTGATGTCAGTGAATTGACTAGTTCAGTTTTTGTACAGTAAGAGTATTGACAGAAATCTGTAAGCCTATGAACCACATCAAACTTCTAAAATGATGCATGTGTGCTCACACAAATGGCACACAGGTACACACATGCACACACACGCACGCACATGCACCCGCACACACACGCATGCACAGGCACTCACACACACACACACACACACACACACACACACACACACACCAATGCTCTGTATTCTGTGTGCTTAGTGCATCTAAGCCTGTGATAAGGTCAGGACCCTTCCTCTCTCTAGTCATCAAGTGTGTCCAGCCATCTCTAAGGTGATTGGCATGCTAATAGGGCTAACTGCTGTTTCCAAAGGCAAATTAGCATGCAGGGTGACATCTGGGCCGCCAGGGCCTAAGAGCAGGATCGACAGATGTTTTGGCTCATGTTATCACTAAAGAAGAGGCTCTGAATGTCTCTGTTTCCCCATAATGATCATTTACCAGTCCCATCCAATTAGCCACCCCATGCATTAAGTAATATCAACATAACCCACGTTACCAAGGCACATTTTATACCAGTCTGAATATTATTCTGACTGGCTTTTTTTACACGTATTAGGCATGTGGTTGAAATGTATGCTCTCATGCACACACATTGCCGGTGTAAAACCAAGCAGGTGTTAAAAAATTAAAGACATGATAAAATGTCGATAAGAAACTTCGAGCTGGAACATTAGCTAACATTTTGAGGCATCATGAACTACTGTTAAACACTACATTTCAATTCAATATATCTGACAACGTAATGAAGGGGAATCAAGCTGTTAGCTGATAGACAATGGGGTTGGAAGATAAATGCTCTTTATATGATAATTTAAACAATATAGCAGCAAGTTATTTTCTAAATAAAGAGTGGAGTCATTGAGGCATGAGAGAATGACTTCACACTCCCTCTGTGTGTGTGTGTGTGTTCCATGCACGTGCGTGCGTGCGCGCGTGCGTGCGTGTGTTTCATGCACGTGCGTGTGTGTGTGTGTGTGTAACCCACAAAACATTTATTTTGGTTTCGAGGTGATGGTGTGCTTATAAATAATCCTAAAATGATGAACTCTTACTGTATTGCTGTATGTGCTTTCACACAAATGCATTGATACATTACAACATAGCGCAACATGTCCAGACATCTGATAACTTTAATAAATAGTTCCAGGTTTGAATTGGCTACCACATTAGACTAAGATGTACCAAATAAGGTTACACAGAAGAAGGAGGTGCTAGTGAATGCATTGATCCAGGATGATGTAGAGAGTTTGGCATAGAACAGTGGGGATCCATATGCACCAGATCAACACAAAGAGCTGATAACCGATGAGTCCCTTGTTATAACGCCATAGTCATTGTATTGGATCAAATTACAAATTCAACTTCAATCAGTCAATGGAGATAATGTATTGTACATGACAAAGATTGATGAAATGGACCTCCTCTGCATTTGTCTTTAACAAGAATAAACCTAAATATATTATCCACTAATGCAAACATATCAAAATATTCTCTATGAGCTTTGTAAAGACTCAACACAGCATATATAAATGTACCTACATGCATGACAATGCAGATGGAAAGGACATCATATTCTTTGCCACTTAGTCACTCACAGTCTAGCTGTGCGGCTGTGTGCGGGGATAATCACACATGCTATTTGATAATTACATTTAGTAAAACAAATGTGGAATAGCATACATCTTATTGTGCCACATTAGTTGTGTTATTTGTGTTAAGCTGAGAGCATAACAGTACCTCATGTTTCAGTGGCCTGTAGTTTATCATCGTTGTCAAATGATTTATTATTCAATACAGACTGTATATATGCAGGATTTAATATGAGTGCATAAAGATGGAAGAAGTGAGCCAAGGAAGAAGGATCCTAGATAACACCTGCTCTTAGTTGTCACATAGCAAAGGAAGCTTGACAGTCACGTAATGGTTTTCAGCCCATACGGTGATGTACTGACGTTTGCCCACTTTGCAAGTTTCACTAATAGGACACGCCACTTCAGAGTCGAGGTGCATGCGGTCTAATTTAAATATGTGGAATTCTCACATCTCTTGTTACAACATAATGTTTAGGGTGATTAAAGGCCATATCCACAGTCAGTTAGATCAGGTTTGTTAAATGGCCACACTAGCACTGCGTCACTCATATGGGCTTCAAATTTTCAAATTGCCTACATTGGGCACCAGGTAAATCTGTAATATTATGTTTATTTGAATCACTGTAAACTTCCGACAATTTAATTATGCATGCTAATTAGACAACTTGGCTACACGTGTCTCTTCTGCCCCCAGCATCAATGGAACAGGCCTCACGGACAGATAACCTCTCCTCTGAGGATCACTCCACAAAGTTTGTTTCGACTGACTAAAGTACCCCCGGAGCACAGAGGCCGTGATTGAAATGCGGGCCTCGACATGCACCACCAATAATATCCTCTTGTTGCAAATGAGTACAACGTGTTGCATGCAGACCCAAGACAAATCTGACCTTCCCTCTGACAGCAGCACACTTGATCAATTAAAGAGGAAGTGAGAGAGGAGCCCGGCACACAAGTTGCCTAGTGTGCACTGACGTTTGCACGTGTGCATTCCACACAGGGTAGTCAATAGTAGCCTACCACCTGCCAATATAACCAGTGCAATACTCTCTACTCTTTAGAGATGATTTTGGTTGTCGTGATATCTGTTCAATTGCTTTATCACAGTAGCAGGCAACCGGGAACATTAAAATATGTCTGCTTTAAGATGTACCACGCAGATTAGATCAGTCTACAGCCGTGCTAGCATTCGTCCACTTTGCACTCATCTTGCTTGGACATCGTGATGCCATCTTGACCTTGCGAGCCTCAGTTTAACTTTGATACGATATCAGTCTGGACAGCTGTCAATCACTGTGCTTCAGTCGAACCCCAGTGGCTCTGACCAATCAGCATCATACTGGCAGCTACGGGTGTATTTTAGTTGTGATGTTAACTAAAATCAAACCAAAAATGAGGTGACAGGTGATCGGATGTACTTGACGGTGATTGTCTATCACCGTCAAGTACATCCAATCACCTGTCAATCATGCTTTGAAAGTGCCCTTTTCTAAACATATGAATGAACAAATGAACGGCTTCCCAGATGGTTATGTGTTACACCTGGCACATCGTGAGGTTAGTATGAAGCACCATTTGTTTCATGATTCTGGCGCTGGACAGAGCTTTTGCTCATGGTCTTACACTCCCAGGCAATAGCAGAGAACATAGATTATATTCAACGTAAAAAAGGTCAAAAACAGACACCATGCACCTGCCTTGTCCAGAGCAGTGCCAATCATGATAATGACAATAACATGTATGATGTTTTAATAAATAAGTATGCTATTTCCAATCATTAGAATGATGAATTGAAACCAGGAAAGAGCTGATAATTAAAAACTGGAGCAGGCTCAAAAAACCTCTGTGGCAGTATTGCGGTGCATTTTCTTCTGAAAGGTATAAAAAAAGTGTGCAATAATAGAAGATGTTCTCATCAAGAAATGCTTTAACAAATAAATAAATAAATTACATTAAAAAATAAAACAAAAGGAAAGACATACACAATACATGTATCACACCTCAAATACATGTTGTTCGAAAAGGAGCAGGAAGAAGTCAAATACTTATCTAGTCATACCCCACTTTTCATCCTTACATTTACAAATAAATGTTCTACATGTTAAACATATTTGTCATTATCTAACACATGGTCATACTGTGCAGCCCTAGTAATGCTCAGTAATGCTGAGGAATAAAATTAATTTCAGTGGATAACGAATTGGTCATTCCAACCAATCCTATTCTTTAAAAATAAAACAATAACCACCCTTCATCCACATATTGAATGCAATAAAATGAGCCATCATGCTATTGTGTGCCTCCTCTATTCATTTATTCATGAATCTTGTCCTTTAGGGAGCTGATGGTCTGTCACAAAAATTAGATGCATCAGTGGATGACTGTAGGGATGGTAGGATGAAGAGTGCAAAGGGCAGGCATATCCGCAAACCGCCTATCTCCCCCATGACATAGCACACTTCAGCTAATTAGTCATATGTGACTGCATACATTTTACCTAATGACATGTCTTGAATTTGTATTGCGTACGTCCTCAGCCACAGGTCCTGTGGATTGAATTCTGAGCGTGTGAGACGGATGACAGTGATCCTGATTGACGGGGTGCTTTTCTGGATATCGCATGCGATGATTGTCAGAATAAGCAGTGAGTCAGTTATTTATGGAGCAGAGGGAGGGGAGGGTGAAGGAGGTAAATTAGAGGGCCAGCTTGTGCAGTTTCTATCGAACAGGGGTTATATACGTGCGAGAAAATGGAGACTATGTTTGATAATATCTATGAAAACAGTGCTGATATGTTCAACATAATTTGCTTAAACAGGCATATAGATAGGTGAAATGTTCTCGAAGCCACCAGTGTATTATTCTTTACTTGTTGGCGGCAAGACAAATCAGTGTAGTGTAACAAGGATGGCACACTACCTGTTCTTCCTTTGTGTCTGTGCAACCATGAGACAGCAAATACAAATTCATTATATTTGTAGAGGGTAGCTGTGTACTTTTACAGTAATAAAATAACCTTTAAAATGCAATAATCTTGGTCATCAATCTCAAAATCTTCATTTCATCTTCATTCCTTGTACCGGTAGTGAAAGAATAGTCAGAATAAGCAGTATTAGCCTTGGAGAACAATTTAAAGGCAGTAGATGCCCACATGGTTTGAGAAACGTGTGTGGGATGAAGTACGCGAGAGTGGGCTGTTGCTCCGTGAGGACTTCACGGTGCAAAATCATCTTGCACAGCAGCAGACACGCTGCGATACGTGTGATGTCACAGCAGTAGTGGCTTTAATTCATCATTTCTTCCAGCCGGTAGAAATACGGAAGCAGTGTAAGAGTACCATTTTTTATTAGTGCATCTTACCGTGTTAAGGATTTTACAACTTGCATGAGCTATGAGTCCTTTAAAGTTACAGTACATCCCTTGATTATCACTCTCAGAACCCAAAATGTCAAACCCCAGCTCATCATTGACATTTGAAACACAACTCTCTCTCTGTGTTTTTGTGTGTGTTACATCTATGTGTGGCTGTAGGAAATGGGCAGATAATGGTATTAGCCAATGAGGGAGAGGTAGAGAGGAGTGTCAGCCAATCAGCACTCAGGTACAGGAAGTTTCAAACCAAGATGACATGTAATGTTTCAATAAAATAAAAAAAGTTCTAAATAATTCTGGGTAAGTTTAAAGCCAGCACTCCACACAACACAACCCTAGCATATGTTTCTCTATATCTTACAGGGCATGAAAAGGGGAGGCAGTGAGGTGTATTGTTTGTGTGAGAGAAAAAAGGAAGGTGTGACTGCTCTCTCGCTCCACTGATTATAGAGGGAGGAGGCTCTGAGGAGCTCAGCCACAAGTTCCCGCTGCTTGCCTTAGTGTAGTTTGTGCCTAATGGCCCGTCAGCTTTATTACAGCCCACCGTACTGCTAGCCAGACGCACACACACACTCACACACCAATGCTCATTGCTTATGGACACTGAGGCCCACATAATTTCTTTTAATTCTCACTCAACAGACGTTGACGTTACACCACAGTAAACTTGTGCGCTGCATGGGAATAAAGAAACATACTAAAGATGAAATGTCCACCTTCTCTCTCTCTCTCTCTCTCTCTCTCTCTCTCTCTAGAGAATGTGAGGGAATAAAGAGGCGGTGCTGTCAGGAAGCCCTGGTAATTAGTTACACGGAAGCTGGTCTGGAACACGCTACACCGGTGAAGACCCTCAATTACCACCTACATGCTGTATTGAGGAGCCCTGGTGCAGGATGTGGTGCTTGTGGTAGTACTCTGCTTTTATTTACAGCGCTATATGTGACGGTGTTATTAAAGAGCAGAGATCAGAAGATGCGAGGCAGTGAAAGATGATGAAACTACACCTCAACTCACCATGGGTAGCCTCTGTGTGTGTGTGTGTGTGTGTGTGTTCCATCTCCATTTAACAACTACACAGTTTTTATTGCGGCCCGTGCAGTTACATTCTCACACAACAGAAACAATCATATGGATAAACAGAACATTTAGTTCAAATATCCAATGTTTACTTTTTGCCAGCCTTGAACAATTAAAACTTTGGGTTTATAAATGTTTTTGTTTTTAAACTGACGATAAATTATTGGAAAATATATATTGCCTCAATTATTCAATATTGTAATGAATATGATGACATGGTCAAGCTGAAACAAGAAGGGCAAGGTCTTCTCAGGTCTTTGCCCCAACATTACATTACATTACATTATTTGAGATATGAAATATCGCTGTACAAAAAAATGAATTTTGCATTTGAATTTTTCTGACTAAATACAAAGAAATTGTAAAATATGAGCAATTAAACAATGAAAGCCTGACTTCACCATATCACAACTTTGAAAAATGCTAAAACATAGTCAAGGAGCTGAGTGAGGGGAGAGGGGGTGCTAAGAGGGGGACCCCATTACCCATTAACATTAACGTTAACATTTTAATTTGATGACGCTGAAATGGAAAAAAAGTACAATTGGAAACCAGCAAAGACCTTGGGCAATTTTTTGCAGATATGACATGTAGAGCCATTTTCAGACAATTAAATCCCAAAATCCTAAAGACACACCAGCAATAATGTGTCTCGTCACAGTTCAATAAGATTACTATATATTACAGCTCAAAAAATACATTGTAGGGTGCAGTTACTCTTTAAACAGCAGTCTATATTTGGACCAAAGTGTTTAGAATTTTTCATTAAATTGAAACTTAATACTTGCATAATTAGAATCCCAAATAGCCAACATCGGCATGTGTCCATATTGATTATGTGTGTATATTTAGAGGCTGTGTTTTCTAGCTGGGGAAGAATCCGTTTGGGGCTGGTGAGTCATGCTCAATGTCAAGCATACAAAGTTTCTCAGCTCCATCAATGTGGCAGTAGCGGGCGTCTAGTTGGCAGGGTAACAGGGGCATCTGACACTGAGAAAGGACAGGAGGCTTGTGGGGAGGGGGACCAGCTCAACAGACTAATAGAAGCAGCTTCAAGCTAGTCACAAGCTGAGAATCGCCCATAGGGAGCTCAGTGGGAAAAGTTCATTCTGCCCCAATGAATTGACAACTTTTAGCGTTTAAGGAAAGGCATGTGATTGGTGCTGTTCCTGTATACATCTCACGATGCTGGTATAATGTATTTGATGTCAAAGCTGTGACCACGTAAATTAAATAAACCTGCTTTTGCAGGGAATGAGTCTGAAAACTGTACAGTACGTTAACTTTTTGTTTTCTATTGATATCACATTTTCAATCGTTCAGTAAAAGCTATTAGAATTATTTTGAATTACCCCTCCTCCTATGGCTGTTAGGAATCCATCAAAGCTCTGACCAGACCTAATTATGATCAGTGTGTGTATAGAGCGTGACCTGGAGTTGGTGAATGAAAAAATACTTTTTACAACAATCCTGCTTGTGAGCAATGGACCTGATCACAAAGCCATTATCTCTGGGCTCTAATAATCAGGTCACATACTCCTTTACCAGGATCAACTCTATAAAACTGGGCTTGACTCGCCCAAACAAATAATGCTGGCCTGCATTTTAACCTCCAAAAATGAAAGTCCAACAGAAATCCAGAGAGTTTCAAGAAGAAAGAAATTAACAGGAAAGACATCAGCAAATATGACAAGATCATTATATATATTAAGAGATGTGGGCCCGGAACAAAGGACAAACTCATTATAATTAAATACTGTGCCTTTTCATAATCCTTTCCCATAGTCATTTGTGGAATATTAAGGTTTTCTTCTGCTACAACTGCAAGCAGATATTCTATGAAGAATGGCAGACACGGTAGACAGCAGGCTGTCAAACAAAAGGTATATACTTTGTACAGTCAGGCAGCGAGCTACATTACCGATGCATGTTATGTACAATGCGGAAGTCACCTGTCACCCACAATCACTGTGCAATTATGCCTTCTTTACAGTAGCCTTTTTACTCAAATCAGCATTCTTTCTCTGCAGATCAGTAGTAGTTCAAGAGTAACAAAGGGTCTAAGTAAAGTGATTTTATCATTCACACCCAGATGTGAGCCCATCTGTACCACCTTTGTCATTCTTTCTCCTTTTACGGCACTTAAATGTGCCCATCGTCTTTTGCAGTGCTAGACAAGTGTCACCCGCTTACGGCAATCTTCTGCATAGAATAGTTTAGTTAATGAGATATATTCATCATGTGTCTTAAACATGTTCAAAAATGTGGGGAAGACCTTTGTTTAGAACCACTTTACTGACCATGTGTCCAAGTATGACACATTCTTCATCAGCCCATTACATTTTGTTTTGTTAAAAATGCAGAAAGCAGAGAACAGGACCGCTAGAAATTTAACTACTTACAGGAGCTGCAGATGGAAGAGTTAGTCATGAATGGATACTTCACCATATGGGAAACGTATGGTGTTGATATGACCATGTATTCACAGGTTGGAAGGGGCACATTTATCATCTAAACATATGAGATAGAATCACACTGAATGCTGTTGAAGTTTATGAAAAGAGCATGTGTTTGTGTGTGCCATGCTGGACAGGCCATCCCAGAAGAATATGATTGTCTACCTCTCATATAAATGTTCTGCACCGCGACCTTTACAACCTCTCCAAACATAGTATGAGGAGCAGTGGATCTTCATCCACGCCAGTGGACAATTAGGTTGGCGGAACAAATGACCCTGTCAGTCCTGCACTTTACTGTAAACGACGGCTCTGCTATTGTCCCAGAGGAAGCGGCCGACTTGTCTGATTCAAATTCAGGTGGAATGACAATAGCTCAGGGAAATGGCAACAAGTCTCAACTGAACACAACATCATTAGCCAGAAGAATAGTGGTGACCTAATAGCCCGGGCCTTCACTTTGTAAGATAATGAAAATAATGTTATTTGTACTGATATGGGAGACCATTGTCTCAGGAGTGACAGCAAATAGAGATGTGCAGTATTGTTTTCCGGTTAGAGCCACATCAGAAGTGACAGTGCAGACAAGGCACACTGCTCTGCAGTCTCCTGGGTATAGGTCAATAGACTGAATGAGCACCTGCTGCTGCTGTAACATGATGGTCCTCTCTGACTGCAGCGGTATTCCCTGGAAAAAGACATCCATTATAGAGGAGGTCCAGTCAAATCATCCATCTATCTATCTATCTATCTATCTATCCATCTATCTATCCATCTATCTATCTATCTATCTATCTAATGCATGTCTCTCATTTCATTTACAGTAGTGATCTAAATATAGTATAACTTTAACAGTTATGTGACACAATACTGTAACATACCATACTATAACATAACATAACATAACATAACATACTGTAACATAACATAACATGCAATATAAGGTAAGCTAAGAAGATAATATAAGATAAGTTATGATAAGATACTTTTTTTCCAGTACATAATCAGTGAAAAATAGGAATTCTGGAGGAATCAGAGAATCGTGAAATGATCCTGTAACATGGGTACCTCTGTCATCAGAGTATAATATGGGTACCTCTGCCATCAGAGTATAACATGGGTACCTCTGCCATCAGAGTATAACATGGGTACCTCTGCCATCAGAGTATAATATGGGTACCTCTGCCATCGGAGTACCGTAATATGGGTATCCCTGCTTTTAGAGTACCATGGGTACCTCTGCCATCAGAGTACTGTAATATGGGTACCCCTGCTTTTAGAGTACCATGGGTACCTCTGCCACATTGTGTTGGCACCTGGTTCAGTCTCTATAATGGACTGTATCTTATTTTTTAGCTCACTGGGCCTCTGCATGTTCTCGTCTCTGTCCTGTGTGTAATGTAACTCATGGACACATCTCGTACATCTCTAAGTAGAGCATGTTTTCCCCGTGTGAGCTCTGCTCTAAGGCCACATGCTCCTCATCAAGGCTGCTAGTCATAAAGCTTACCCCATTGTTCACTGAGGCAGCTTTAATGCTCCACAAAGGCACAATCAGACAGTATCAGTGTGTGAGTGAGACAGAAAAAAAGTTTAAGAGAAATGGAGAAGATAAACAAAAATACCTAGTTATGTAATTACAAATACAAGATACTGTATGTGAAAGAAATAAACAAAGAAGGAAATGAGAGGTAGCTTTTGCTTCCTCATCCTGATATCACATAAGGTCCACTAATCTGACATTTATTCGGTTTTGTGTACTGTTGTGTAGGTACTGTGTCTTCTGCTTCCAATTTGCTGCTAAATATGATTAAAGAGCTATGCCACATTCTCTCCGCTTTATAAAGCATGCTTTAAAACCTCTTCAGCTCTTCACTTCATAAGACAGAAGTAATTTTTATTGGTAACCCTTCATACAACTGTAAAGCCAACCATTTTAGAATAATGAAATCACTGATAGAATCAAGTTCTCTAAGAATATGTAAGACAATTAGATTTATTAAATAATTATACATTTATTGTTATATATATACTGTCTATTTGCACAGTTCCTGGCTATCTTTCCTGGCTAGAGATATATTTCTCAAACCGTGATGTGAACCCACTTAACAAAAAACATGTCTATGTTGTTGTTATTCATGCATACAATTGTGTATTTGAATATTTAAATGAATCAAATGAATCAAACGTATTTGTTTATTCTTACACCAAATCATGTAGGTGGATGACAATACAAAACATATTTGGGTATTTTAAATTAGGGATGTCACCAATACGATACTGAGATCGGAAATCGGTCCGATACTGACTTACAGTAAATAGCTGGATCGTATCGGTGACAATTGGACAGTTGTAACCGATCTATGGGGCTAATCCAATTAAATAAATAGGATCGGAACTTGGTATCGGCCGATACCCAAAGTGCCGGTATCTGTATCGGTATCGGGACTGAAAAAAATGGATTGTGCCATCCCTATTTAAATTGAGAGTCCCTCTTGAGATGGTGCAAATTAAAGAAATCGGCTGTCACTAAATTGTACGTTTCCAGTAATAAAGGACAAACGTGAGTGTCTTTGTGTTAAGTGTGTCTTGGTTGAAGCATTTAAAGGAAGCTTGTTCTAAGCATAGCCTAACATGAAACAGAAATAAATAAATAAATAAAGGACACATCATAGATAGCCTACACAAAACTATATTCCATCCAGCAGTTTATATTTTTGCAGCCCTCTTCCGCTCTCTCATTTACAGTTAAAACAACTGACAAGTTGAACTTTCTGTTCTATGAAAATATCATCCTTACTCCTAAGGAACGAAATATTGAAAACTTCACATGCAGCTTCCCAGACGTTGAGAGTGAAAGATCAGTTCAATCTACCTCTATTATGTGCAGTCCTAGACACTACCTGACTGTGATGGAGGGATGAAAAGATGAAAGAGGACAGAGACGAAGGGATAAAGTGAGAGCACAGTGATGAGTGAGCTAGCATGTGGTAGTAGCGCGCTAATCACGGTCCACGGCTGAAGAAACACACAGGAGCCTAGCAGCTTATTGAGAGATAATGGGATTCTCAAGGCGTCCAGACACACAGCTCGAGACAGAGATGAAATTTAAAAATAAATAATGCAAAATACCCTTTCTCTCTCTCTCTCTCTGTGTGTGTGTGTGTGTGTGTGTTAGTGTGCAAGCTCCTTCAATATGATGAAAGATGAAGACATGAGGCTATTAATCGTCCTTAAAAAAATAGAAAGTCTAACTTCTGTAAAATCAAAAATATATGAGATTTGCATCCAAGCATTCAAGCCACCAGCTGACATATTATTGTAATTACCACAATTAGACATTAGGAGAGACAGAGTGAGATAGATAGAGAGAGAGAGAGAGAGAGAGAGAGAGAGAGAGAGAGAGAGAGAGAGAGAGAGAGATATATAAATGTCTAAAACAAAATAAATATAGAGAGAAATTATGACTGATTTAGATGTGTCATTTAATAAATGTGTCCTTCTGAGAGTACAGCTGTGGGAGATAAAATGGCCAAAGTGAGTGTAACTAACAAACCGGAACTGAGTTTGGGGTCAAATCTAAGTTCTAGACATATTACTGCATATGACAATGGCATTCATTCAAAAATAACAGTGGGCAGTGGGCACTTGTGCCCGACCCCACTTTTTCCTGTCTCGACAGTAAGCATGCTCTCTATGCCCCAACTTGTCCCTGTCCCTCATTTTGTCTTCTCAGTGCCCCCTTTAGACCCCTGAATCTGGACACCGACTGTGGGTTTCAAAGATTGCACACCACGTACCTCAACTTTGATGCGAATAGAGCGAAGCATGAACAGCTTCCTTTGACAGCTAACCCCAACTTACAGAGCTATCCTGAAACAGTGGAAGAAATCACTGGAAACACATTACTCTGTTATGTCATTATGAAAAATAGGGAATTGAAAGTAGCGTAGTTTTAATTTTATGAACTTAATTGAAGCGATTGCACAGCCCAAAAAGAACAAACCAAGCGACCAATGAAAACAAGCCAGGGTGACTGAAACAGCAGCACTGTTCTTCCAGACCTCTGACCCCTGCATCCAGAGCATTCTCCATCCTACCAGCAGCCTCTGTCACTCATGCCAAGATTGTGACCCTTGCCAGATCATTGTCAGTGGCAGGGCCAAGAGAAAGGGGGTCTCGCGTCATCCACACCCACCGTTTCATCCAGTTGTTTTTGTTGCTGTTGTTGTTGTTGTGGTTGTCTGTGTGTGTCTGTGATTGTGGATGTCATGATTTCATCCAGCCTGCCTTTCAGTGGCTGGCCCTGAGTGCCCCCTCTGTCAAGCTTATATGTCCGCACCTTCGACTGCATCACCTGGAAGTGACAAGCCTTCCAGTCCGTTCAGCACAGGTGCTTTTTAGTGAACTTTAGGGACCTTCTGGTGACATTCTCTCGTACTCTCTTCTCAGTGCCAGGTCTTGACACCACATAGCATATACAGTACCCAATGTGGCCACGAGACACAAATGCATGCTGCATATATTTGAAAACTGTCATATTGTTTTTTTGACCTTTGTGACATTTAAATTCTTTCTGTTTTTTTTTTTTTTTTTTTTTTTGCTGACTTTGCAGAAGTCTCTTCAGGTGTAGTATTACTGTGAGACAGAACATTCAGTCTGTTAAAGATCTTTCTGGTGCATAAACCATAAACTGTATTACTATATTTTCACTAATGGCGCTTTATTCCTGCAACTGTACTAGCCAGTACACACATTTGTAAAGCCAAAGGGTCTCACAATTATTCTATTTCAACCGCTGACATCATTGTCAAATTCAATACAATATAGTTATTGTGGATGAGAAGAGTAATATTGCCTCTACACTTCGATTATATATGCACATTAGTTGCATTTGTAGTATGTTGATTGTAGCAAATTGATGCAAAAAGTGAGAACAATAAATTAGAAGTTTTTATATTGCGTTCTGATTTTATGATTATGTGTATAACAAGCATTTTTGTTTATTTAAATATATCAGCCATGCACTGAACAGAGGTGGCATGGCAAAATGAACCTTAAGACAGAGCACTCTCCCTAAGTCTTGACGCAAACTTAATTTATATTGGTTAAAAGTATATCATTGTTTTATCCATCGAGACTTTCCATTCACTCCAGGTATATGACTATTACTGAAGCAGTGAGAGACAGCCGGTCTACAACCATCCTGATCGGTTCATTAAACACAACGTTGTGCACAGAGCTGAATCAACTGAAGAATGTTGCACTGGAAGCTAGATTGTATTTGTGGCTGGACAGTCAGCAGGATCTGATCTGTGTTGTGTCAGGGAGGACACATGTACAGCTGTTGTAACCATGCAATGTTATTAAATATGAATCCACTGGGCCCGATGTCATGCAACTTTGCTAATTTAATTGTACACATTGAGGAGATTTATCATAACTATATGGAATTAATAAATGACAAGAAATTAAGGAGCTATGGGTTTTTCAGGAAGCACTAAGACATCCTCTATTTCAGCACATACTGTATTGTTGACCTTAAAAGAAATTGTTAGTTTCCAGTAATAAAGGACAAACGTGTCTTTGTGTTAAGTGAGTCTTGGTTGCATTTAAAGGAAGCTTGTTCTAATCATAGCATTGAAGCAATTAATATACCCTAAAATAAACATGAATGGTGGCTGCAAAACTAGTCGTAATATCCCTTTTTTCCTTCTAGAGGCCGTTTCACATGTGGATGTGGTTAATGTTGCCCTAAATAGGGCTCGTCAATGTGAAATCTCCTACTTCAATGAGAAATAAAACATTCTGGTGTGCTTTAGAGAGACATTCTTTGGATACATACAATGCAGCAATTAAATAACCAAATTATGTAATCTGATGGAGAGTGTGTTGGATGAGGTATGTTTTTAATATGCATAATTTGAGTAGACATTACATGTATAATACTTAACATCCTTAAGAACAAATAAAATGAAAACAAGAAGAGATGGTATCAGTACAATATAAATAATAAGTACCCATATGTAAACAATAAACAAAGAGTAGCATCCTTAGAGGCATATGACACACTAAACAGATAGGCCTACTATAAGTTAGCTAATTATATTTATCTGTATAGTCTGGACTCTAAACTAATTTGATGTATGAGACATGACAGCATGTTGAAAGCATGAAATTACAGCATTAGATAGCAATTCAATGTTGGCATTGCTGGTTCTTAAATAACTCAAAGAATGCTCATCAATGAAGAAGTGACTCAGATAACAACCCCAAATCTAAACACATAAGAACCATGTCCTTGATGAACACATTTGGCTTCAAAGTGAATTAATGTACATCCATCATTATTCAGGTGTTCATTGTGTATATGACAAATATGGGCCCACAAGGACTCTGATCCATAGTTGAGATTTGCTCTGGATTTCCTGGATAGAGATGTTTAGAAGTAATTCGCTTTGAAAAATGCTTTATTGTGGACACATGGGACAGCAAGAAATTGAGATAAATATATATTCTTATTGCATCCATTTATTTTTATATGGTTCTTATTACTTTAATTACCATAAAGGTATAATCAAAACATTGCACACAATGATTACACAATTATTGGACATACTATTCAGATATAACATTTTACATAGGCCTTACAAAATTCTAAGAATTTCCTAAGCAAAAATTTGAATGAATTCATTATATCCACTGTAGGCTACCATGTTTCTTAAAACGAATTCTTAATAATTTTGAAAGAAAACCAAGTCATTCACCATCATTGCGCACGAATTGGTGACATCAATAGAAACGCGGAATCCTGACAGATTACCACAACATTGGTTACTGTGACGACAGTGACCAGTAAGTATAAATGGTGAAACGCAAAGTCTTCTCTCATACAGTACATCTTCAGTTGGCCTTTACGGGTCACCAACTGAAGCAGAGCTCAACGGTATCGACAGAATTGCAGCTGTTTCGTGCAAGATACAATTTTTTGCATACTTTTAGAGTAAGTTCAGAAAACATTGGATTGCACTTTACATTGACTAGATAATATTTACGATGGAATAGCTTTTGCATTTTTCATTGGTAAACTTGTGCTGTGTATGTATATGTTATGTGTATTCCCAACACAGGACCAACTCAATTATCATGAAGTCTACTTATCTACTCATGCTGGCGTCTCTAACGGTCTGTAAGTTTACGGTGTCAGGGGGACAGGGAATTCCAGTTGAGAAGGGGACCGGCGACCGCAAGACAATAGACGACATCATACTCCAGAGAGCAGAGAACCTCTTGTTACGTTCCATTCTCAAAAAGGTGGAGGACGAAGATGGCACACACGGTGCGTAAACAGGTTTTAGTCATGAAACAATTAAATCTAAACAGTCATATGGATTCATTTAAAAATGTACTTAAAATATAGAATATACTTCCTTCTTTCCTATTGTCATATATTGCTTCACTTTGAGTAGGCAATGTAATAAATTGTTTCTCGTGATTAAGTGATTTGTGTTTAATGTTTCGTGCGTAATTACGCATGGCATAGAGAGGGATTACAGATCTACTTGCAACGTTACATTTTATTTGTGGATTATTTTGGTTAATATCTTGATATATTCTTTTTACCAATACAGAGGCATTTACGTCTGAGCCAGCGTGGATCACAAAACGACAGCATCCCGGTAAAAGATACAACGAGGACTTTCAGCAATGGAAAAACGCAGAGTTTGGCAAGAATGACGAGAACGAAGATTACGTGGATGTTCAAAAGAGACAACACCCGGGTAAACGCGAAGACGAATTAGACTCGGTCTTCGAGTTCCAGAAAAGACAACACCCGGGAAAGCGATCGATGCTGGATCAAATTTCTGAAAACTCCATGTTCCCAAGTGAACTTTCAAAACGACAGCACCCAGGCAAACGCTACCTCATGCAGTACAGCAAACGCCAGCACCCAGGTAAGCGCAGCAAGGATGACGATGATGCAGAATTCCATGAGGCTGAAAAGCGTCAACACCCTGGTAAAAGGTTTTGGGATAACACGAGTCCGGATTTAGGCACGCAGAGTCCATGTGATGTACTTGACCCGTCGGGGTGCGGCAAGACTTACCTGCTCGATTTATTAGACAACGTTTACAAGAATCGTGCTGAGGAGAAGAGACAACACCCGGGTAAAAGGTTTACACCAGAAAATGATTTGGTGTCCAATGAGTAATAAAATGATTTAACGTCAACTGATGTAAAAAAACGTGTAAATTAATTGATCTTAAAGCCTATAACTTTAAACTTACTCTAAATCTTAAGCACATTGCATTATTTCAACATTTTGTTTTTTAATTTTATGAATAGCCTCAACTATAGACTCGACCACCATTTGAATGTGTGATGATATATTTGTTGTTATAACCTATTCTTTTATTTTTTACTAGAACCTTTATGTACAGCAAATGTGGTACAAGAAGTATGTCATTATTGTTTTATGGCTATCTGGTTGAATGGAACTGGTGAGAAAATTAGAAAGGGACTAACTGACTATAGCCTACTGAATTTATATTGTTTGTTTGTTTTCTTTAATGTTTTCTTTAGAATTGTCTTAATTTTAAAGTATTTTCCAGGATTTGGCTATGTTGCCTCTGTGAGGCTACAGGCGCTTGCAAGTCTTACTCTGAAAAACATCTTGTTTATAAATCTACACTCTTGGGTGGTTAAGTTCATAGTTGTAGAAAAGATTCCTATATGGTATATAGTATATACTGTATTATGCTACTTATGTAAAATATAACTAAATTTAGCAAAATGTAAGTCTATTATTTTTCTACACAAATATTGCATGGATTAGACATTTTGTTACTGTAGTCTGCTGTAGTCTACTGTATATTGTATGTTACCTTTGCCTTAATATCATCACCAATAATTTTGTTGTACAATAAAATGCATTGGTAAAGAATGAATGGTGTACATGGCAATATGTTGAGGAATACTTTGATGCCTTAAACATTAACGCATCAGCGCATTGCTTCAGTAAAACTAGCACATATACTCTCTTGTAGGACAGTTTCCCCACTGCCTTTAAGGGTTACAGTAATGCATGCCAATTACAGACACACATCTTAATTGCCTTTTTCCATGAATCTCTTGTAAAACAGTTGCTCCTGTGTGTTCACCTAGGCTATGCTACATATTTTAATAGGCTACTGGAAAGGCATAGCCTATTTAATTGCAACATCAGATTTTAGGCTAATTGGGGGCCTATACTTTTAAAAATAATCCATTGGAGGTTTAACAAAGCAATATGCTGTCAAGAAATGACATAGTGACATATATAGGCTAATGGGATTTAAAACAATTGTCTCAATATGCTGCTTTCAATCCTGTCAAGTCTTTTTGACATTGTTAGCTTGTGCTTTTGACATAATAGCCTATAGGTTATGCAATTGCAAACACAATTTCCAATGTTTAAGCCTACCAGTGACCATCCTGTCCTGTCTGTCAAATACTTACTATTTATTATTAGAAACATCGATTAGTTGGTAGAATAATCAATTACATAAAAAATAAATATGCATACGTAATCACTCAGTAAGTAACATTTAAATGTTTCAGTGATACCCTAATGTAATGTACCCAACAACGCCTAATAATAAAAGCAGATTCTGTCTCGCACTCAAACCAAATGTACTTGAATGGTGTGTAGATTGTCCCTTTTCTCACGCTGTACCGACTTGGCATGTAGGCTATCACATGACTAGGCAGGGCTGCTGTTGTACAGCTGGTGATTTCGAGCTGTTCAGCCGCACTGCCAACAACAAAAGTATTATTCTGCAAACATGTAAGTAAATATTCTCAGATTATATGTTTCATTTAAATATGTATAATTTCGTTACCTACCCCAATCGTTTTGATTGTGATGTTGATTTAATAAGAATTAAGTACTGTTAGCAAAATATAGCAAGGGTTTGTGGCTAGCATCCCTTTTTAAACCTTTAGCTACCAGGATCCATAACTGGACAGCCAGCTAACCAGCTAACAAGTAGCATTAGTACATTGTGTTCTATTTGTCTAATAAACGAATTAATCTAACCATGTAATAACGCGATAGTATGTATGTCACATATCAAAATAGATAATGCATTTTATCTTCCATGAATTATTTAAAATCCGTATAATAATTAAATGATTTAATTAACTGAAACGATTATTGTGCAACTACTGGTAGGGAAGAAAAATAATTACTCATATAGGGTCAGTTCATTTTCAGACAATTGACAATCAACTTCTGCCTAGAGTTGTTTACGGTAGCTACTACTAGTGTGCAATTTTCCACCCATGACACAACTGGATATGCCTGCCCTGCACACCAACCATTGTTATATCGTGCGTGATATAATACTACTACTAATAATAAGGAATAACAAATTAAACATACAATATTATTTATTACAGGGACCTCTAAAAATGAGTCTTTTAGTGTAATCCTTCACTCCTGCTTTTGTTTTCTGAATAGCTAACCACACAGTTGTGCAATGGAGCTGACAAGGAGCAAGCTGTTGTACACCTGCGACAATGTGGAATGAAGAGGGACCACCCCAGCTGTCATGCGGTGTGACTGTTGGACAATATGCTGCTAAAATAAATGACAAGGCCTACCACAGCACACCCTATCGGGATTATATCATACAGTGGGTCAGGCAATGGATTTATAGAACATCTGCTATTGCACAGTGCAAAGCAGCCTTAAGTCCACCCCTGCCATGGCTTCTAGCTACCCACCACCCTTTGAAGGCACAGGGGAAGTAAAGGAGGGCTTCATTTGCCCACTTTGCCTGAAGGACCTGCAGTCATTCTACCAGCTTCAAGACCACTATGAAGAGGAGCACTCTGGAGATGACCGCCATGTTAGGGGACAGCTCAAAAGTGAGTTTATTCCAGCTTTCAGAGTGGCATTGCCATCTACACAATATCTAATCATTTACACATGATGACTACAACAACAGATCATCATAGCCCTACAAAAGCTTTGGGAGCACTCATTTTTTATATTGAAATACTTTGACATATGATGACCTTTGACCCATTGGTCGCTTATATTGTTTTAAATGTCAGGTTTCTTATAACAAACTATAACCAGAGGAGTACATGGGACATCTATATTAATAATAGGTGAAGGTGTGAAGGTTGTGCATGGTGGCAGAGGTTGCTGCTGTATCCATCATCCACCTGTTCTGTGTGCTGTGTCGTGTTCAAAGGTTTGGTGCAGAAGGCCATGAAAGCAAAGGACAAGCTGTTGAAGAGAGACGAAGACAGACCTGAGACTGGTAGCTATGAGTCCTTCTACTATGGTGGGGTGGACCCATACATGTGGGAGCCTCAAGAGCTGGGTAAGTGGGCCTGGAAACCTTTGCTACTAAGAACCATCTTCATTATACAAATGTGTGTGTGCGTTGTATTTTGACTGATTTACTCTATTTATTTGTTTGTTTATTAATTAGGAGCTACCAGAAGTCATTTGGACGGCTTCAAAAAACACAGAGCAGCCAGAATAGATCATTATGTCATTGAGGTCAACAAACTTATTATCAGGCTGGAAAAGGTATGACAATAAAAACAAATAGCTTAAATTTTTTTTATTAATTAATTATTTAAATGTTTCATAAACATGGACCATATATATTCTATATCAGATATGCTGTAGTGTTGTAGTACTCTAGACCACATTTTGAATGTCTCGGCCTTATCTCAGAATCAACCGCATTGTTATGGTCTCTGAATATTACTTCAAGACCAATCAAGACAACAAATGCGGGAATATAATTAAATTGCCGTTGTCTAATTGATTTGTTAACATAATTACTGTGATTGGTATGTAAAATGTCCCGCTTCAAAAAAAGAGGTGAATGAAGAGGAATCTTCATTTATTTTTTTATGATCTGCCTATGGTTTGCATGTTCCACATTTTATCTTAAACGTGTCATGTAGTGTGGGGACTCGCACTGGTCTGGTCTTGGTCTCTACTCCTCCAAGCCTTGGTCTTGTGTGGATGCTAGGTTAAAATAGCTAAGATTAAGTACCAGCTCTTCCTTATCTGTGAATATTGTTTTCTTTCAGCTGACGTCGTTTGACAGGATCAACTCAGATATTGCTAAAATTAGAGGTTTGTGGAATCCGTAACATAATTTCCTCTTTATTTCACTCTGTTGACTTATCTTTTATTTTAATTGCATTTATCTTAACCCTAATTTACTTACAATAATGCAAAGTAACATAGCAGTTAATGGACTGTATATTTTAGACAATAAGTAACTGAATGCTCATGTTCCTTACCAGCAATAGAGAAGTCTGTGGTCTCATGGGTGAACGACTCAGATGTACCGTTCTGCCCCGACTGTGGGAACAAATTCAACCTCCGGAACAGGCGGCATCACTGCCGGCTCTGTGGGTCCATCATGTGTAGGAAGTGCATGGATTTTGTCCCTTTGCCTTTGGCTTGTGAGTATATGAGCTAAATTCCAGCTAAATACTCTTAAGCAAAGAAGCTTTCTCCCAAATGAAAGCGTTAGTGTTAAACCTAGCTAGTATCAATGTGCATTTTGATCATGTTAAGCATGTTTTAAAACATCCTATTAGGCATATTTCACATGTTTTATACATAGAGTAACTGTGCTCCCATAAAAAACCCTCAGTTGAGAGGAACTAACAATGGCACCAACCATTCTGTTTGGATGGGAGTTTGTGATTGGATGGTGCATGCCTTAATGCACTCTCATGTCTCTGGCTGTCCCCAGATAAGCTTATCAGTGGGACACGGGAGGCCCTGTGTGTCCCTGGAAGCCCTGGCCAGTCTCAGTCCCCTCCAGCAGGGGGCAGCGGAGGCGGGATGGGCTCCAGGAGAGGCAGCATCAGCAGCCTGAGCAGCGTCACCTCCATGCTGGAGGAGAAGGACGATGAGAAGATTCGCTGCTGCCGCCACTGCATGGACACACTGCTGAAGAGGCAGCAGAAGCTAGAAGAGAAGGACCACGTGCCTGATATAGTAAAACTCTACGAGGTGCGGAACAGGAGTCACCTCACGTTACTGTTATCCCGCTGCTCTATATTGCTTTGTGTTTTCCACACTAAAGGTACGGTCAGCCATTCTTGCTAACTTCGAGCTCATATCAAAACAGTATCGCTCCGCGGCGGCGGATCACACGTCTAAATGCATTGTGAAGGATAGTGTAGTGCTACGGCTTAGTTGATACGAGCTGTATCATATATATATATATATATATATATATATATATATATATATATATATAT
>JAODUE010023555.1:0-23187 GCA_027564755.1 Amblyopsis hoosieri | reverse complement strand
CCCCCCCCCCCCCCCCCCCCCCCCCCCCCCCCCCCCCCCCCCCCCCCCCCCCCCCCCCAAAAAGAAGCATCGGAGAAATAACATTGATGGATGATGGTGGACACGTTTCTAAAGTCACGTCAGAGAGACGTAGACTTGAGTCCCAATGCACATGGGCCGTAATGTGCGCAGCATCAATCGCATAGGTCGTCCTAACTAAATACAGTATGCTGGCGTTTATGCATCATGTCTTGAGTTAAAGATATGCTAATGTGCGAGAAAGTGAAAGTTGGGCGTGTCACACACACACACAGAAACATAGTAGGACGCCTGACAGGACCCAGCGTGTTCCTCAACCTCAACTGTTGAATTTCCCTTTCATGTCATCTGACGGAGTTGGGACAGCCACACCTAATGCTGGCATGTTATAACAGCAGAACACTAGAGCACATGATCTAACACACACACACACACACACACACACACACACACACACACACACACACACACACACACACGCGCAATGATTCAGAGATTTTCTCTGGCTCAGGGAGCTAGGAGCTATAGGCCATGCTATAGGCGATGATCGTCTGCTTCTATGTGTACTTGACTCCAGTACTAATTCCAGGTACTTTCTCCACAGCTGCATAACATGCCAGTCAACCTGTTGCCCTGAGCCATACGCGTCCTTTTTCCAGGGAGAAATTACCTCAGGTTTCAGGGTACATTTGCTTGGACATTTGCCAAGGCTATAATGTACATTTTTGGTATATTAGGGGAGGGATAAATTTAATCAAAATAGGTGTTTGTGAGCAATATCAATACACATCATTAGTTTAATACTGCAAAATGCCTAAAATAATTTATCTGAAGGTTTTAACAGTTTTACAATGTGACGAAGTGAATCACTGACATATTTAGACATGTAGATACACAAACCAAAGGTAAAAAAAGACTTGTTCAGGGCAGCAAAAAGCAAAGTTAAATATCATTAGACTACCTTGCAAAGGAGGCCCTACGTGAAAAGAGGGAGCTAAAGGCAAGCTGCAAGACAGAAGTCAAGGAACCACACATTCGATTCCTCACCAGTCTTTGCCTGGTTTCGTCCTCCAGCTCCTTTCTTCACTTTGTCCTTCATGTCTGCTTGTTAAAGGTTTTATTTAGCTGCCTTGCAGTCTTTTCCACCTTTAGGGTGTTGTCCAGTAGCCTTGGTGCAAACTGCTGGAAGACTGCGGAGTAGAGAGTGTGCGAGAGTTGATTGTGTGCCAGCTGACGAAAGCTGGCACGAAAACGATGCGGGTATACGCATGTATTGCTTTTGCTGCCTCCACATAGGCAATGATCCGCTTATCTGTTTTAACCCGTGAAGAAAAGAAAAAAAGCCACACCCCTCCTATTTCTCAACACACAGTCCACTCACATACTTTGTTGGGTGTGTCTTGTCCACTCGAGGCCTACTCACTCTTCCTTCCCTCGCCTTTGGCATTTTCCTTTGCTCCCAACCACCCCTTCCTCTCCTCCTCCTCCCCCTCTAAAAGGAGAGGTGTGTGGTACTGTTCACTGTGCGGGAATTCCGACCTACGCTCTGTGTAACTTTGTGAGTAGGCCTAGTAGTAAGTTTGCATAATGGAATCCAGAAAGGTCCTTCTTGTGCATTAAACACATACTTGCCATTAATTATTAAGCATTCTGATCATCCGAGTTTACAGTATTCACTAGCCTACACTACCTACCGTTTTCAGAAATAAGGAAATATGTATACAAAAATTAAAATTGAAGTAAAAATTTAAGTAAAATAAGTCTACGGTTGAAATCATGAACTGATGAAACTGAGGTTTTGTCTTTGTTTAAAACTTTAGGCTACATAGCCTGGCTACCTATCCACATTTCAAATATTATGACCAAACAAAGCCTTGTTGACATACTGAGATGATGTTGATGTCCCTAAAACAACTAGGCATACATTATTGGTTGATATTTCTGGGATTAAACTACATGAACACATTTCTCTTAATAACTGCAAAAACGAAATGTCTGCTCGACTGCTGTGCTGTCATTTACCTCTCCGCTGGAACACAGGAAACCAAGCGTAGGAATATCTCCTTGATTCAAATAGTTAACAGATCACAAAATGTCCAGCATATATATGCTATAATTGTCTGATACGCCTTCGAAAACTGCAATCAATAGTGAGCTGAGTGAGTCGTCCTTTAAAAAGGTATGCAACCAGCTCCAGATCCCGACGTTACAATTCATTACGTCAAGTTTCTATTTGGAGGCGGAGTTGGTGTTGTGATGCCGTGCGGAAATGGCTCCCCCACCGAGTTGAAAGAAAATCCTGTCAGCATGTCTTTGCTATAATATAGTTGAATATATTACGAATTATTGTTATTTATAGTATATTAGGCTATAATAATTCCGTGCATTTGTTATCTATTGCATGTTTTACTCGTTCATCCTAATTCCGCACAGAATAAGCCATTTTAAAAATGTTTGTACCATCCAAAAAAGAACAGCATAATAAGCATAAGTAGATTGACAATTTCGGTGGGGTTACAATTCTGGCGCAACACTGTGTCGATCTCTCCGTTCAGGAAGGTGGAACGTTTGCTACACGGTCAATGAACGCGAACGGCAGTGGACTGAACAGCAGGTTACAAAACAGGGAGGAGTTGCAGGCTGTCCATTTAGGCTGTGGGGTAGTGGGGTGAACAACGTTCACATGACTAATATTACAACAAGAAATTTGTGTTTAACTGCTTTACATTTTGTTTAAGCAGAGTAGCCTACAGATACACTTGGATAGAATCAGTGCCCGTAATGGTTGTTTCAATATATTCAGACTTTGAATTTCATGCATTTCATATCAGAATGAGGAGGCATACATTTAATATGGAAATATTTAATAAATATAGACATTTGGTCCTGGTACAGTAGGACTAAATAGTGAGGCTTCACTTCCTGAACGTCACCGAGAAACACTAGCCACGCCCATTAACATTTCAAACGTTTTCGATGAAACGACAATGTTTCGTTTTACGGTAGTGAAAAAGTTAATTGAACATTCATAGCGTTCAGTCCACTGAACGCAGCCTATGCGACGTGACGTTGACCTTGGCTAGCACATTTAGCTAGAGCAAGACAACAAAACAATATCCTCTGTGGTTTTGAAGGAATGGTATCCTGGGTTAATGTTTTACGTTTAGTTGGGCCTGACTCGTTCTGTAACGTCAATAACACCAGGGGAAACCTAAAAAGTGAGTGCATCGTGGCATTATACCCTGGTTTATTGACTGTAATTGATGTGATAGCTTGTTTGGCAACTAATGTTCTCACAACCTAAGCAAATCAAATTACTCATTATTTAAACCAATACTGGTATAGGCACACTGCAATGGATTAGCCTGGTTGCTAGCCGCTGAACAGTCACACTATTACCGTATTGTCTTAGCTACAGTATCAGGCAGTAGCTTCTCACTCATTCTAATGTCAATTCTCAAACATATGATTAAAAACTCAGAATGATTATATCAGCTTTATATAAATTACTTTTAGTTAAAGGGGCTACGTCAATCGTATTAGTCCTGTACGTGGTTGACACATTCTGTCATCGTCGTTTGTCAATGTGAGCATGCCCTTTACTGTCAATTAATATGCTGTTTCCTTACTGTACTGTAGGTATAGATTATATTCTGTAGTATCTATCTGCCTGTCTGTGCCAAACTACCACAGTCAAGTTAGAACTGGGTGTTGTCTGGGTTTAGGGTGATGTCACAGAGCCCGTGTGAAGAAGGGGATACCCCAGCTGGCCCCATCATCAAGGCCCTGGGCATTGACAACTCCTGTCATCCCAGCTGTAACGCACCCCCAGAGAAGGTAGTGGTCTTTCTCCCTTTTCTCATGCCATCTAACCAATAGCTCAGACTTCAACTCACTAATTTGGTAATTTAATTAATTTCTTTGAAAAAAGAACAAAAAACATGTTTGATTAATATGAATATGAATATAAATATTAACAGTATGTTCATTTCATTAACTTTTTTACTTGGTGTACTTGGTGTTCACAAAACCCCACACAAGCAAGAAAACAAAACAAATTATCGTAGATTATCTTGTGTAGTGTTATTGTGTATCTATTATCTTCTCCCCTAGGAGGAAAAACAATAAAGTTAAATACTTTGGGAGTCTCTTTGCCCCTGAGCCTACTTTCTAACAATGGAACAGGTCAACCTGTGAAGGAGGAAGGAGGCCGGTGGTCTTGAACCCACATGCCATTCCTGTGAATGCATTTGATCTTTTAACAGAGTAGACTGAAGGTACAATGACTGGATTAATGTAGTGCACAGCCAGAATCCCTCCTTAAAAAGACATAGTATGCAAGTCTGTTTTTGAAGGGGGTGTAAAGCACACACCAGGGAGATGTTATTATTAGCCATGCCTCTTAATAATGAACGGTCTTCCAAACAGGTTCTTGTTTATTGTCTGATTGTTTCTCTACATCTCTTCTCTAACACTACCATGGAACTCTTATTGCATATTTAGCAGTTCTGGTTTAGATTTGGCAGTTATCACAGAGGTGTGGTTCAGTGATTTTCTTGATGTCAGCAGAAGCATATTTGTCACCATCAGCTCTGTGCAAATATGGACCAAATAATGTATGGCCCAATCCAAAACTGAGAGATTGGCCTTTTAAAAACAGCCACACATGTAACACACACCGGTCTGGCCACACGGGTCTTTGGATGTGTCTGTGATAGTCAATGTAAATGGGGTTGTTTACAAGCATTTAGCTGAGTCAGTTGTTGACAGAGGGGGGAAAGAGAGACAGCTCGGCAAGGAGGAGAGAATAATGCGGCTATTGTGTGTAATTCAGAGGGGAGGGAGGCTTGAACCTATCCTGTATGGCCAATTCAGATTGTCTCAGGTTCCAAGAGAGGAGCATTCGGCTCCGTTTCTTCTTGAGACCACAGAGATCTGTAGTTCTACATCTAGGACTGTGACATCCAGATTATTGCAGGTGATAACATGTACTGCTTCTTTCTCTTGGCATATAAATAAGATGAAGAGGATGTGTTCCCTTACTGACTGCGCTGATGTTTCTTCAGGTGGTGCAAGCTGCAGACGAGGTCTCTCCTTCCTCCACTGGTTCCTACGAGATGCTGGACATGGAGTCTGTCCCGCCCCCGTATCAGCCCGTACAGCCTCACTGGTTCTTCTGTCGGCGGGCCGAAGACAATACCTCCTGGCTTCCTTTTAGCAGAGAAGACTCTGAGAAACTAGAGAATGCCTGTACCACTGGTAAGTGTCTGCGTGCACGCGTGTGTGTGCGCATGCGTGTGTGTCTGTGTGTTCTGTCAGGGTGTGTGAAAAGTAGGGAATAAGTGAGAGTGCTATATACAGCTGTGGGAAGCATGGGATGTCCTAACAGGCCTGTTCCCAGTCTTGGCTCATAACTCCCCTGGCATTATACACTGAGCTGAAGTTTTTGCTTACATGCACACAATACTCTAAATACGGAGAATAATCAGATGAATGCTTTTATTCTTCTAACCTGGGTAACTGTAAATGCTGTCTCTCACTGCATTGATTATATCCAGGGAGCAACACTGATGTTAAAATTCCATATATCCGTAATCGGAGTGAAATTATTAAGGTGTATACATCCAGCTTCGTAGTCACAACACTAATAATTTAAAGGTATAGTCAGCTATTGCATGCTAATTGTAAGATATTGCACTTTGTCAAATTCACCAAATATCTCCTCGCATTTCACTATCTTACCGCTCTGTACGTTTTGAAAAAAAAACACGGAGCAAGCGATGTTGTTTTAATTTGAGCTCGAAATTAGCAAGCATTCTTGAGAATGACATCTTGTGGTCAAAATCAGACTGATAAGTTGAGTAACATGTTTACATAAAACATGACATAGTTGCTTTACAGGCATAAGCAGTTAAAACACATGTTTTTATGATCTGTATTTGGGAAGCTGTATAAAATAAAAATAAAAACATTGTTTCTCAAGGAAACCCCGTTGCGCAATGTGTTTATTTGCGTGCGTGCCACATGTGATCCACACCCTGCAGTAGGAGAGAAGGATGAAGAGATGGTGGTCTCGGTGGACGGCGAGCGCTACGACGTGCACGTGAAGGCAAGGAGGCGCTATGCTGTGTACTGGGAGCAGGCTCCCACGGAGGTACGCCGCTGCACCTGGTTTTACAAGGGGGACAAGGACACCAAGCACCTGCCCTACCCAGAGGAGCTCAGCAGGAGTCTGGAGGCAAGTTTCACACTACTGCTCTGGATGTCCCTCCACCCCCACTGTGGAGGAGGTGTCCCCTTGTTATTGTGTGTTCCATTCCACCATTCTGTCCTTCCGGTCTTAGGATGCCTATATGATAGCAGTGACTCTGGATGAGTGGAAACGGAAGCTGGATTTCCCCTCAGGAGAGACCATCATCCTACACAATCCCAAGGTGAGCTGAGCTAGGCAATCATTGCAGCATGTATGTAAGGACAAGGCAACTGCTTTACCGATACTTAACAACATGTGTTTTGTTCCCCATGCCTTAATCAGCGTTAATCACTCTCATCTCAGCTTATAATGCAGTATCAGCCAATGGGGTTGCAGGATGAGTGGGTCTCCTCCCCCTCTGAGCAGACCCGCCCGAGAACCGTGAAGAGGGGAGTCAACAACATATCTGTGGAGATACCAGATGGTATGTGTGTATTGTGTTCTCTCAGTGTGTGTCACGAGACCTGACAGTGATATCCTACATATGCCAACACAATACCACCACCTTTGTGCAGGTGAATCAGAGAAAGTGGACCACCTTGTCTTCATGGTCCATGGCATCGGCCCAGCGTGTGACCTGCGTTTCCGCTCCATTATACAGTGTGGTGAGTGTGTGCACCTGTGTGTTTCTGTGTATGTTACCGCCACATACTGTCGGTGAGTTGGTTTAGGCTGGTTAGACTTGTTCCAAAGTCCCGCTGGGCATGTACAGACCCAGCTTGATTGACATCTGCCTGACTCTCTGTTTTGATAGACCCGGTGGGAAGGGCAGCTGAGATATTTTGTTGTTATTGGAATGCACTGTAAGTGCTGATGTTAGCAAATGAGCTGCATACAGTAGCATGACAGCGTCCCACCTTCAACCTAATCAGATGTACTCATCTAAACACCTGTGTGTGTTTCCAGGAGCTTTAATAACCCACAGTACTGGTGTTATGTACGAGTGTGGGTGTGTGACTGTCTCTCCTCTCTAGTGAACGACTTCAGGAATGCGTCTCTCTCCCTGCTGGGCTCCCACTATAAGTGCGCCCAGCAGGACGGCACGGTGGGCAAGGTGGAGTTCCTTCCAGTCAACTGGCACAGCGCACTGCACGGAGATGCCACCGGCGTGGACCAGTAAGGACACACTGGTTCACACAGACGGACACTAAAAACACTTGCCTGTGCATGATAAGCAGGTCCCTGGTGTTTGTGTGTGGAAAAAGATGGATTGAATTGTTGGATATTTGGATGCTTTTTAGATTCTATTGGTCTAAAAGTGTGTTGTTCTTCCCAATCCATTTCCCAGGGACATCCAGAGGATCACTTTGCCCAGCATCAGTAGACTGAGACATTTCACCAACGACACCCTGCTAGATCTGTTCTTCTATAACAGCCCCACCTACTGTCAGACCATAGTGGACACAGTGGCCTCTGAGGTCAACAGGCTGCATGTTCTCTTCAAACAGAGACACCCAGAGTTTACTGGGGCTATTTCTGTAGTGGGCCACAGCTTGGGTAATATATACACAAGCATATACAACAACAAGTACTCTTGTACTGTAATACAACAAATATATATTAGTTATTTAATTAAAGGGGAATTCCTGTCCATTTTTACCTGAAGCTTTCATCTCACCCAAGATAGGTGATAGTTTTATTGTAATCTATTAAAATCTCTCATAAAAACTAAGAAATACAACTGCATTAATATTATATCAAACACATCAAAGGGATATTATTTAGGTTTACAACCAATTAGCTTTTTTCCCTTCTTTGACCCCTTGGGTTTCCATAATAATCTATGGAGTGTCGACAGACAAGATGGCTCTAAATTGAAATGCGTGATGAGATTGTAGTCACACGCTATCACCATGATTGGGAGAGAGGGAAGAATGAGGTCTAGGTCAGAGTTAGCCAGAATTCCTCATTGACGGAGGGTACTATTTTCACAGACTAGAGGGGACACAACACATTCTAATTAGTGTGTGTCTGCACCTGAGGTTTGCATCCAAACAAATGTGGTGCAGCGTTTGCTTATATAGTACTTTCTGTCAACCAAGGACCTCCACGGTGATCGCAAAACGATGGTTACTTATGTAACCTCAGTTCTATGCTAACTTGGCATTCATTCACACTTCTTATGGTGAACGTGCCATTAATACCGGGGCAGAGGTCACATGTCACCCAGGTCATAGGTGAACATGTTGATACAAACAGTCCACCTGCAGTACACGTGATAGACATCCAGGTGCTCAACACACCGCCTCTGGCAGTCAGTAGAAATGAAAGAGAACTCTAATTCAGTTTATCTGTTTCATTAGGGTCCTTGATACTGTTTGACCTGTTAACCAATCAGAAGACTGAATCAGGAGAAGCAGATGAAGAAGAGGTATAGTGGCTCAGTCATAGCAAAACAGATGTTACTGATAGTCGCTGAAGATAATAAAAGTTTACAGTATTTCCTCAGTTAAGATGCTGCTACAATGTGTTTTAGGTGAGCTGTGATGAGCCCTGTCCTTTGACTTGTGGTGCCTTGCCGCAGACTCTGACCAGACTGGGCCTACAGGAATACCTGCCTCTTCTCCAGAGAGAACATCTTGACCTGGAATCGCTGGTAACACAGAGTTACAGTATGCATAATCTGTGATGTTATCTAGAGTAAGTGAAGTAACTAGTTAGTGGTCTTTCTTTGAAGGCTCTCTGTCATGATTGCGACCTTAAAGACCTGGGTATTCCTCTTGGACCTCGAAAGAAGATACTGAACTATGTACGGAGGAAACGTTTTCCAGAGGTTAGATACAGCCTTTTCAAAGAAGTCATGATTTGGCCATAAATAAAGTTTTGGTGTTATGATATCCATCACTCTTTCACTCACATCAAACAGCAGTGCTTGGTCTACCATGAGCTCCTTCTGAGCAGCCTGCGGTCCATACGCTGTTTGGTTTCAAATTGAACAATATACGAAAACGGTGTCACCACTAGGGTAAACTGGAAAGCTCAAGGTTATAGCTTCAACCCATTAAGACGTAAGGAGCTCTCTACAAATGAATTCTGAGGGTTGATGGTTTTCTTAAAGTTTTTGTCAGGCCATTTTCCATGTTTTACTGTATCATTGTCATTATTATCGCCATTGTCATTTATTACCTTGATTATGATTATTATTACAGTCAGCTTTTGGCTCCAGCATTGGTAATAATGGTTCTTTCCCCATTTTCCAGTCATTGTGAAATTGGGTAAACTTGCTGTAATCCTCATCTTCAGACATACTTGGCTCTCACCCAGTGAGACTTTGTTAGCATCAACAGTAGCATCATCATCTGGGCCAGATTCTTCATTGTTGTCTTCACAATGCATAATAAATAATGCATTTAGATTCCCCAACGTGTATTTCAGCAAATCACAATGCATTTCATCTGCCGTGTGTCTTGAAAACAATGACACAATCTTGAACATGCTCTCGTCTCATCCGGCCTTAAATGGAAAAGCACGCAAATGTTGCATTCGGTCTCAATGGGTTAAATCACTATTACTTTATCTACCTCTCTATAATCTAGGATGGAAAGGCAGGGACAGTACTACTGCCCCCTGGATTGGAAGCTCCAGACTCCAAGCCCATTGACTACCATGGTAACCAGTCTACAGGCTCGACATCAGAGCAGTCCCAGTTCCACCGGGCCCAGTCCATCACCAGCGCGGTAGACTATGAATACTTTGACATGGGCATCGGACAGGTAAGGCACGTGTTTGCTTGGCCTTGGGCCTAAGTGTCGCTGAAACGCTTACATGTCTCCTCCCCCGCTGCTCTCCTCCTCTGCTGCTTGCCTGGACAGACCAATGGAGGCATAGCGAAGGGACAGGTCTGTCTCACATGGAGAGTGTTGTCTCTAGTCCTGTTTGTCACCATGCCTGTGTTTTCCACAGCAGATGGTCTGGTCAGCAACGGCTATTTGCATTCTTAGGCTTATTATAGCATGGGCACCTCTTCAGACTATGGATTTTACTAAGGGTCGGGATCCTGCAAATGCTGAGGTCGTATAATCAAAATGCAAATCTACTGTAGGCCTGTTTATCTACAGTGGTAGATCCACTGCCCTTATGAGTGCTACCCGGTCTCACGTCGGCTATGGCTGTAGTCTCCTGCTGCTGCTTTCCTTGTCATCCCCGTTTGTGGTCTTGAACACATCACTGTGCACCACTGGCATGTTTACCGTTCTGAAAATGAGTTTTCACTAATCTGCACTGTACGTTCTGTGAAGCCCTCTTGTGTAAGTGACTTACATGTGCTTTTTGTAAGCACAATGTTTATGTGTGCTATATATGCTGTCTTTTTGCTAAACAAGAGAAGACGCCATGTATAGCGTACGTACTGTATATAAACATTCACACTGTAGCAAGTTTGCGATACTATAAATCAACTCTAATCTGATTTTATTTCTAGGAAACTTGTGCTAAATCAAATATAATACTGTATTTATTTCTCCTCTCCTCCCCCAGGTTTCAATTAACTACCCTCAGCTGGCATTCCAGCCACAGACCTTTTTTGCTTTCGGCTCCCCAATTGGAATGTTCCTGACGGTCCGTGGACTCAAGCGCATCGATCCCAAATACGCCTTCCCCACCTGCAAGAGCTTCTATAACATCTACCACCCTGTGAGTGAATACAGTACCCCTCTTTCTCCTTTCAAGTTCAGCACACCACCAATACCTGTAAGGAAGCTACACAAACTACACAGTGGACAGTTAAATATTGTGTTTATTTTTATTTGGTAAGTACGACCCAGTGGCCTACAGGATTGAACCCATGATTGTATCTGAGATGGATCTTGAGCCCATGCTTATTCCTCACCACAAGGGTCGCAAGAGGATGCACCTGGGTATGTCTGCCTTGGTCTACCTGTGAGGAATAATAATAATAGAACTATATAAACAAAGAGGAATAAGGCTGTAAATGAATGATTCAGGTTTATAACAGTAACGTGTGTTTATGTTTAATAGAACTCAAGGACAGTTTGACTCGTATGAGCGCGGATCTAAAGAATAACGTCTTGGGGTCACTGCGGACTGCGTGGCAGTCCTTTTCGAGACTACCTGTGGCTGCACTGCCCCCGGGGGAAGAGAGTGAAGCTGCAGTAGAAAGATGTCCACAAGAGCCACAGGGTATAACTGTAAAGTGTGTGCATCCTTAACCCAAATGCTTTACAGCAGCAGAATGGAATCAGGCCCTGCCGCCATTCAGTTAGCCTTGTGATACCATCCTGATCTCACAAGCTACAAGCTTTGACCTTGACCCCTCAGTTCAAAAGCATTTGTCATAAAGGCTGTGTTCAATCAAACTTCTTCCAATCCAGAATGTTTAAAATCAGCTAGAGCGTCGGTGGAAACACTGTTGTCGTCATCTTTGGCAAAGCTTCAGCTGGCTGCTAATTTGGCCCAATTGGCTCAATTGACAAACACTTTTGCATTGAAGTGTTCCAGACAGAACCAGATGCAACATCAGGATGCTCTCACTAGGCTACCATGTTGGTAAATGAGTGTGTTTATACCAGCTGTACTATATATTGTATTCAATATGGTCACGGGCCATTTACTTACATGAGAGAGGCTTTAAAAGAAAAAAAAGTGCAATTGGATCCATTGCAGTTATAATGGCAGTATGGTTCTGTTCTGGGACTTCCCTGCCCTTCCATGAGCATACAGGGAGAGTATAGGGTACCTGACAGAGCTTGCATCAAGTGACATCATGACACAGATTAAGTCAGATATACTGTAGCATAAAATGAGGAGCTGGGCTGGTGGTGGGTGGCATAGGGGTTTGCAGAGGCAGTGGCAGCAAAGGGCAGGCTAAGGCAGCTTTGAATAAGGCACCCTGGAAATGTTGCACAATTGCATGTGAAACAGCGATCAGCTGAGCTGTCAGCTGGGTAAGATCAGGTGATGGATAAGATCTTTGGCTAAGCCTGACTTGGTGGCCTGCCCGAACTAATGCTTATGTTGCAATATATTATACCACCATTAACCAAATTTAAAAGTAGTATATTACTCATTGTGCTCTTAACCTTAACCAGATAAGATGTTAACTTAAAATGTTTTTGGGGGGAGGCTTATAATGGTGGAAACTGCTTAAACTATGTGTTCCACTGCTGTGTGTGTGTGTGTGTGTGTGTGTGTGTGTGTACTTACATGCAAATGTGTCTAACCTGCTTGCCTTGCTCGCCCCATTCTCCTTTCATGTCCCTACATGTGGCCTCTCCTCCTGCTGTACTATTGCCGGATGGTCCCTGACCCTTGACCCTTTATCTTTAACCTCAGCCTCAGTACCACTCACTACTTCTGCTGGGAGGGAAGAGAGCAGGGCTGATTTTTGGACTAAAATACTGGAGTGGCCCCAGGCCCTTCATATGCATTACTCACAAGGTAAGCTGATGGTGGCTAAGCGGACCATGTGTGCTTTGCTAGACTGCCTTTCTGCTGTGCTGTGGCCTTGACCTTGTGTGGCCTTGACCTTGTGTGGCCTTTCTGAAGATTCTAAGATAGGATTGTCATAAGTGTGTTTATCATGTCTGGTTTGGATCAGGACACCGAACATGATTTGTGTGAGTTGTCCTAATATCGAGCCTGTAACAAAAACAATGTTCGTTGAACCAGAGGGGAGCAGTGCACGGCTCATGTCCTGTCTTGACATATCGCTTCTTTTCCGTTACACTCAGATACCTTTACAGGGTTTTGTGGTGCGTGCAGAACAACCCGTCTCTCAGTCGACAAGGACACCAACAAGGAAACAATATACGACGAGAACAATAACCAACCAACCACCCCACATACAGTATATCCCCCAAACAGATGTGTAGAATGATTGGTGAAAACATGTCTACATAGGACATCTATAGGGTTTCTGGAACACTGTTCATGTTCTCAGCTATTAATCACTTAGTCAAGAGGCAGGAGGATTACTGTCGAGCATGTGGTGAGAGAAGTTCTAAATAATACAGTGTAGCTCATTTGTTGCCCCTTTTTTCTTCTGACTTCCAAGCTTTTCTTTTCTTTTTATTCTCTCTCCCTTCCTGACTAATTATACATGCTGCAGCATCCACAACTTTAACATGAAGAACTCAATAAGACAGTTATCGTATTTTTTTTCAGAAATGGAATATCATGGTCCTCCTCTACTGAAGCAGATAAACAGAAACAGCATGCTGGTTGACCAGCAGCTCAAATAAATGTACTGTGAATGAGCAAAGCTTGATGACCATAGTATCGCTTCATGTATCTGACTACAGGAGTGTCTGAGGAGACGGATCCGTCAGTGTCAACGCAGGAAACTGAGCAGCGTGATATTAAAGTGGGGATGCTGAATGGAGGACGAAGAATAGACTACGTCCTGCAAGAAAAGCCCTTTGAAAGCTTCAATGAATACCTGTTTGCCATCCAGTCTCATCTTTGCTACTGGTGAGTCACACGCACCTGTGTTCAGGTAGTGGTAGATTTAGGTAATTGTGTTCATCGTGTGCTGTTAAATTTCATGTCTTTGTTGCGTCGTCTTTAATGCTTTCCGCAGAAAGCACAAAAAGTAAAGCAGTGATTAAATGTAGTACTAATGGGCTTGTCTCGTTTATCCACCAGGGAGTCAGAAGATACCGCCCTGCTGCTATTGAAAGAGATCTATGACAAAATGGGTGTGGCCATTGAGCACCCGCAGCAGTGAATACACCTTATTGAAAACTACTTGCACATTTAAATGAAAGGATCTAATCTGAATAATGAAGGAACACTGGCATAGCCATAAGCAGCACAACCATCTTCCCAAAGGACTTCTAACTTCTCAGATAGGGGTGTCTGTTTACCTTTGGGCAGCTATAGACTTGAGATACTGATTAGTCAGACAACATTTAGTCACTGCCCTGAATGGTATCACATAGAAACCCACTGAAAGGTGCCATCTCCTACCTGTCAACATGTTCCCAATCTCCAGTCCCTTAAGCCTGCGCAAAGCGTCTGATATTAGTTTCTAATCACACCCAATAATCACATATCAGCACTTTATCTTTTCAATATTTAATTTACCTTGCACTTTCGCTCCATATCATCAGTTGACTAAAAATAGGGTTTGTCACATGGAAAACGTGGGTATATTAAAAATAGTTCATCAGTATGTATGCTACTTGATGTTTAACCCTGTACTGAATACTGATAAGGAAGAGCACATTGCCTTTGAATTGCTCTTAATTTATATTTAAATATTTTAAATGAGTTGTGTGTTTTGTATCTGGATATAATCCTTTTGCTTGGCTGTATTAAATGACATTAAAATATGCATAAATGCTGGTGCTTCATAGGAGACATTATCTATCATGTTTGGGTTTGTACTGCGTGGGTCACTGCTGCATGTAGAGGAAGGCCATTACATGTTCACTTGCTGACGTTTGTGTGCCAACTATTAACTTGACTCACTAAATTCCACATTGAGTTTTATCCTAGATTTTCTCAAGAGCAATAATGTGCCGCCTTATATTGTTTTGTCAATTACAGTATCCACTGATCCAATATGCACAATATATTTTTCGGAACTGCCTATTGCATGTAATGATTACCTACTTTAGGTGTTTGCATTGTAACTGGCTTACATTACCACTGACTTGTTCATCAGCTTTCTGTCTAACCGCTTAAGCATACTTGGCAAAAGTATAAGTAAAGTCTTTCTCTTGGGAGAATTACCCAAAATAATGTACTGTACTCAATTTATATCATGGACTTCCATAGCTCGTTAGAGTTGGTCTGAATTCATCTCACAGAGGCTACTCTTGTAGTGTTGAACTTTCTAAATGTTTTTCTCTCTCTCTCTCTGGACTGCTGTTTGTTATTCTATATCAAAGACAGTTATACAACTTTTATCATTTAATAGGTCAATAACTACATTATTGGGTGTATGCCTAACATGTAGACCTATGGCATAGGTCCTATGCCATCATTAATTATTAAAGGTGATTATTAGCCTGCAGTACTTTTTATGATAATATCTAATTCAGTGGAGTTGTGTAAAGCATTTCTAGTATTGTATTTTTATTGTTATTTAGGCTAGTGAATTGCCATAATGCGGCACACTAGAGCTCCAGTATGGCATACAGTAATCTCTCTTTTTTTAGATTTTTTAATAATTAGGCTAAAATCTAAATTTAATTTAATGTCAAACCAAAGTTACTAAATTACAATGTAGCTGGCTCCGATGAGTCTTCTTGTCCTTTACTACCATTGCAATGACATGACATGATGATGATGAGGGTTCATCATCGCTGAAGTACCCTAGATGTAGGGTGAATTGGTGTAATCTGGGACCATTTTTGCAATTTTGATTTGTGAATTATATATTTATATCTGTCTAACACATTATCAACACGTACCTTCTTGTAGGCCTAATCCACAAGATGTTTTATAATCACACAAGAAAAAATCATGTAGCTTTCATACCCAGAGGAGACTTGACACACCTAGTGTTCTCTGCCAAACAAATAAAGATTGCCTGAATTTGAATTTAACTTTGTAATCTGGGAAACTTTTATTAGACGCTTTCACATGTCAAACTCAATATCCCCAATATTTATTCCATAATGCCAAGTGGTTTACTATAATATTGGAGGCTAATTATCAGATTAATGTAGCTAGAGAGCTTCTGTTTTTATTTTATTTTCCAGCAACACAGGGTAAGCCTATACATTTATAAAGATATAATGTGACAGAATAAAAATCTTTACATATTCCAAAAATGCATATTTCCCCAATTTAATTAATTTAAATGACCAGATTATCAAACATGGTCCTACATTATCTATCATATTTTGATAAAGTGGGACAACAGAAAAAAATATATAGAAAAGAAAATAAACACTTCACAAACAGAATATGATCAAAATTATAGAAACATTGTCTTATTTATGTCAGATATATATCCTTAACATTAATCCTATCAGAATCTTAAATCATGCTATTCCCACCATGACATGCAATTCCCAGGGGGAGATTCTGATTGACATTTATCCTGTCTGTTTCTGTAACATAACTCGCATGAGGTTGGTATCAGTCATACGACATCTATACTAAATCTATAATACAAGTATTTATGACTCCATTTTGTTAGAACAGGAAATAAACAGACTGGAGCTTAGGTGTCCCACATTTGCCAATGTCACAGGTTACCCATATTCACCCTATAGGGCTACAGTAGACAAAACATGTTTTTCTTTAGTAGGCCTATTCTATTTCTAATTATCATATTATTTTTCTCTGCACATCATTGAAGCTTTTCTTTTAGTAGGCCTATTTCTAAATATTGTATTTTTTCTCTGCACATAATTAAAGCAACCATAGACCTACAGTCTATAAGCAGCACATTTTACTATCCAGGCTATTGCTACCAGAACACAAAAAAGGGTCAGGGAAGTGGATTAAAAAAATCTAGACTACTAATCAGAGTGGACCACATCAGCACTTAATTTAATAAAGTGAATGGAGCGGTGAAAGAGCAGCAGGCATTGGTTTGTATAGTCTGTTTAACAATGACCCACAGTGGTCTCACACAGGCAAGGTTCGTCACATTTTATAGTAGGCCTACTTCTGATAACCTATGTAGGCTACAGTACAATAGGGTAGCCTACAAATCTTACTAATTTCATAGCCTGTTAAACTATAGTCATCTTGGACACATGCCTAATCATGATCGTGGTGTTATATTTTTTATTTTATTTTTTAAATGTTATTTATGATTACTTACTAGAGGTCCAAAGGAAGGTTAGCGGGATTGGACATAAACACAATAACCTCACAAGTATAACACAATAAGCATGTGCTTTGTCTTTCTTTTAACAATGGGGTCTTTGGGGGTGGGATCCCCAGTGCATTCTGGGCCACAGCAGGTAGTTAAATTGTGGCTCGATACAAGGAGCTTGTTTTATGCCACCAACTCCTCCCTGCTACTCCTCCCATAACCCCTCTTTCAGCCCCTCCCCCCACCCCCCCCTCTACCCACCACCACCACCATCCAGAGTGGCATTTAGCTGACGAACAATAGTCGATATACAACATAGGTCGCTCTTCAAAAGCCTCACCACGAGCCTCACCCCTGCATATCCCTCCCCTGCACACCCCACCCCTCACACACAAAGCGCTTGTTCATAGCATTTGACATACCTAAAATGTGTATTCCTGTTTTAGTCAAATACTAGTTTTATACTATCTTAGTCAAATGTATACATCTTTATATTTGCCTGTGTGAGTTGTACTTGAATGTCCTGAAATAAAATGTATTATTATTAGTATATTATTAGCCTGTCTCTCTCTTACTCTCTTGTGGGAGGTTAGATGCCTTACAAGTGAAAGTAAACTACTCTGTGCAGGAGGACTGCCTGTTGTGTGTGTGTGTGTGTTTCTGTGTGTGTCTGTGTCAGGGAGAAAGAGAGAGAGAGAGAGAGAGAGAGAGAGAGAGAGAGAGAGAGAGAGAGGATGGGAGGCGGGGACTTCTGGAAGCCGCGGAGGCTTGTGAGAGAGGAGAGGGGCTAGTTAGCGTGAGCAATCAGTCATGAGATGCTGAGCCGTGTTGTGAGCTGAGGAGCCTTAATGCGTGGAGCCTCCCCCCCCCCACCCCACACACACACACACACACACACACACACACACACACTAACACACACACACCACCCTGACCCACCAGGAAGACGCTAGGTGAACTCCGGGAGAGGACGCACAGCTTCAGGGATAACAAAAACAAACCAAAGAGAGAGAGAGAGACTGTTGCCATGGGGGGCTCCCTCAGTCAGCACAGGAAGAGCTCTGTCAGCTCCCCGCGCAAGAAAGACAGCATGTAAGCCATCAAAATGATGCTGCTTGATTGATTGTGTGACGTATGTGTGTATGTGTGTGTGTGTGTGTGTGTGTGTGTGTGTGTGTGTGTGTGTGTGTGTGTGTGTGTGTGTGTGTGTGTGTGTGTGTGGATGAGAGAAAACAGAGATGTTTCTGTCGATTCATTTTGCCCTCCAGTATTAAGAGTATGCTGATGTCCATAGAACTGTCTAGGGGCATGTATTGAAGGGTAATGGGATGTGTACACTTAAGGGTGACTTTGCTCAGTCTATCAAACGGTCACACAGCCACTCCCGGCATGCTAATAAAGCTGAAGGCAATTTTCCTATTCAAATGTGAAGGGGGGTGAATTCAAAGTGCCAGATGCTGGGATAGACAGGAGTAGTAAGGAGGAAAGAGAGAGAGAAGTGCAGGTAATGACGTTGGCAGAAAGGCTAATGTAACAGACATGAGCTGGTCATGCTACCGCAACTATTGTTCTGCTGAAGTGTTCCATGTGCCTCTTTGGCTAGCATTGGTTTAGGCTAACTGCTAGTCCCAGGACCCCTAAACAGATAGCAGACTAGTGTTTATAGCACTCTGCCATGGCTGATCGTGAATAATGCAGCAGCCATGACACTAATTCTAAAAATAAAAGTTATAAGCTACCGGTTATTTTCTATAGTCTACCTTGTACCAGTGGCTCCTAGGCCTAGGGCGTTGTGCACCCTCTAATGCATATAGTACCTTCTTAAAGTGCTAAAAAGCTGTTATCTGAGCCCCCTCCGAGCTGATCTCCATGGTTTCATCTGCATTTGAATGAGCGCTTTGGTCCCTAATGGTGGATCCCTATCTGTGATCCCCCAGGCCTGAGAAAGGTCTACTGGTTAGTAATGGGATGCATGCTGCTGTGTTCTGAAGCACATGTTGTTTGGAGACACATGGAAATGACCCTGAGCGGTTCAGCCAGCTGCAGGCTGTAGGGCTGATCAGAGAGTATGAAGGGTCTCCGAGGGTCTGTTTCATCACACAGGTGTTCTCACTATAGTCAGAGTGGCAGCTTTACACCAAAATAAAATAAAATTCTCATTTACCGTAATAGTCAACCCATGAGATGACCATGTTTGGGGTGTGTTTGTGTACGGGGTGGAAGAGGTGAAGAGGCTAGTGCGATGCAGTGGGAATAGTGAAGGGAAAACAGGATGAACTGTGCAACATCATGGGATTGTGGCTTTTATTCCCTTTCTATTCTATTTTTTTCTAGTCTATTTTTAGTCTCAATCATCCGTTTCATTTTCCTTTAAGTGGAACAAGCTTGAATCCCGGCTGTCTTTGTTGTTTGTTTCCAGTAAAGTGCTCTAACATGCAGAATGATCTGCATTTGGAGCTCATTCAAAACCACATTTCCACATTTCATTTCCTTTGACGGGAAATGAACACAACATGAAACATACACATAAATTAGGCCTGCATGTAGACCGCCAGTATAAACATATTTCTCAATTGAAAGCCCAGTCCTAAATGATTGAGGCACAAATGATATGGAATTAGCCTAGTAATAAACATCAAGCAAATCAAATTGTAATATTTTCAGAATAGATGAATGAAAGCACCGTTATGTACATCCTACAATTTACATTACACTGAAGACCAGTCAGAGGGTGTTGTCCTCTTGCTCTGTGCATGCGTATTCACCATTGTCTATGAACTGTCCCGTCACAGACAACAGCTTGGATTGTGTCTATAAACTCCTTGTTGTCCTGTCCCACTCCTAGTCCCCCTCATTCCTTCTCCCTTCATTTTGTCATGCGCGCCGTGGACTGACGGAGTTATTCTAATGTACGACAGTACGTGTGGGAGCCCTCCGGAATGCCTGTGCTCCATTGGGTCTCTCTATTTACACCATAGTATTTTGCTCTGCTTGTAGATAATTGGGTCTTCTAGTAAACATGCAGCTACATAGAAACACAGACATATTTTAAGCATTCACATCAAAGCATTCTAAGGCGGTCTTCAATATCTCCTCTCACACACACACACACACACACACACACACACACACACACATACTGCTAGCATATAAGACTGTTATGCCTAATATACAGCTGAGATGTAATAATGAAAAAGGAAGAACTATAATCTCTGACTGTAATGTAATGTCTGTTTATTTGAAAAGGGACATTGTACATGCATTCAACATTCTCATGGAATGTGGATGTACCTGAGTTAGCCACAGGCTAGCTTTCATTGACAGTCCCTTTGCCAGATTTACTTCCTAAAATAAAGAGTAAAACAGTACATAGAGTTAATACAATGCAGTGCACTACATGTGTACATGTGTGCACTGTGTGTACATGTGTGTGTGAAAGGAGAGATAATGGTCTATTTAATCTGCAATGTAAAGCGCTTGAGACAATAGTGATGTAGTGTCATCTGGCCTAGTTACAGTAACTGTGCTGTACTCCCCGACTCATCTTACATACACACGCTAATGGCTTCTGTGGAGCCCGCTGGCCTCCCAGGAGTGACATGATAGTTATCGCTGCCTTTTTTCCTCCTTTCATTCATCCTCTCTACCTCAATGTGCAGTTAAGTTGAGAGCCACTAGATGGCACACTGCTACTGCACAAGATGAGGGTGACACAGCACTATAGCATACAGTAGACAACAGGCAGTTATATAATTATCAAAATTGGAGGCAAAGGTTTAGGGCCTACAGCCTAATAACATTGCTTATTATGCCTACCTAATAGCCTAAAGTATGAGCAGGTTGGTGTATTTTGTCAAATAGCCTAATAGAATTTCAGTGTATTATTAAATATATAAACATGTCGTAAGCCTACCCAACACTACCAATAGTTTCTAAAAATACAAATAAAATAGACTACTCGTAGATTGTCAAATACTTAGTACAGTATGTGTTATAGCCCTCTCCGGGAACCATCACCTTATCGTGGTAGAGAGGTTTGTGTGTGCCTATGATCCTGAGAGCTGTGTTGTCTGGAGCCTTGTGCTCCTGGTAGGGTCTCCCAAGGCAATGTGGTCTCAAGGGAGGGGCCAAACAAAGAATGGTTAAAAAGACCCTTTATGAAAAAGCCTAAAAGAGGAGAAGTTACCCTGCCCGGAGGAAGCCCGGAGGAAGCCCGGGGGCCCCCGTCTGGAGCCAGGCCCAGGGGGAGGGCTCGCTGGTGGCTGGGTTTGCCACGGAGCCCAGCCGGGCACAGCCCGAAGAAGCAACGTGGCACCATCCTCCTCTTCATCCTATAGGCCTACCACTCGTGGAAGGAACCGTGGGGGTCGGGTGCTGGTGGGGCTTACCTCTATGCATAGTCTTGGTTCTGGAACCATACTCCTGGATAGGAGATAGACTTTATTCTACTTGTTACCAAGGGTGTGAGGCACCGGGCGGGTGTGGGGATACTCACGCCACTACATTGGAGTTTACCCTGGTAGATGAGAGGGTCGCCTGCCTGCGCCTATGGGTTGTGAGGGGGAAAACTCTGACTGTTGTCAGTGCCTATGCACCGAACAGCAGTTCAGAGTATTCGGACTTCCTAGAGACCCTCAATGGAGTCCTGTATGAGGCTTCAATAGGGGACTCCATTGTTCTACTGGGAGACTTCAACGTGCACATGGGCAATGATGGAGAAACCTGGAAAGAACTGTGGTCTCAAGGTCTTAGGTGCCTCAAGGAGCGGTAACCCTCTAACATCGTGGTGGACACCGGTTGTCAGAGAAGCCGTCCGACTGAAGAAGTAGGCCTTCCGGGATATGTTATCCCAGGGGCACTTGCAAGGTACCGACAGGCTTGAAGCCGCTGCTGTGAAATAGGCAAAACAGTGGGTGTGGGAGAAGTTCGCAGAAGTTCGGAGAAGACACAGAGAAATACTTTTGGTCGGCACCAAGGTTTTTCTGGAAAACCATCCGCCACCTCAGGAGGGGGAAACAGGGAACCATCCAATCTGTTTATAGTAAGATGGGACGCTGTTGACCTTAACTGAGGAGGTAATTGGGTGGTGGAAGGAACACTTTGAGGAACTCCTGAATCCAACTAACACGCCTTCTATGGTAGAGGCAGAGCTGGAGGCTCATTGGGGATTATTGTCAATTAGTTGCCCCGGTGGAAGTCACTGAGGTAGTCAAACAACTACGTAGTGGCAAAGCCCCGGGGATTGATGAGATCCGTCCAGCAATGCTGAAAGCTCTGAGTGTGGAGGGGATGTCTTGTATGACACGCCTCTTTAACATTGCATGGAAGTCTGGGACAGTGCCCAAGGAGTGGCAGACCGGGGTGGTGATTTTCTTGTTCAAAAAGGGGGACCAGAGAGAGTGTGCCAATTATAGGGGTATCACACTTCTCCGCTTTCCTGGTAAAGTCTACTCTAAGGTGCTGGAAAGGAATGTTCGGCCAATAATCAAACCTCAAATTGAAGAAGAACAATGCAATTTCCGTCCTGATTTTGGAACAAAGGACCAGCTCTTTACTCTCACAAGGATCCTGTAGGAGGCCTGGGAGTATGCCCTTCTGGTTTTGTGAATCTGGAGAAAGCATATGGCCACCTGCTTTTTGCACATAATGTGGTCCTGATTGCATCATCAGTCCGTGACCTTGAGCGCTCACTGGATCGGTTCGCAGCTGCCGAGTGTGAAGCGGCTGGATGAGGATTAGCACCACTAAATCTGAGTCCATGGTTCTCAGCAGGATACCGATGGAGTGCCTACTCCGGGTGGGGAATGAGTCCTTACCCCAAGTGAAGAAGTTCAAATACATCGGGATCTTGTTCACAAGTGAGGGGAAATTGGAGCAGGAGATTGGCCCAAGAGTCGGAGCAGCGGGAGTGGTATTACAATCACTTTACCGCAACATTGTGACAAAAGGAGAGCTGAGCTAGAAGGCAAAGCCTCGATCTACCGGGCAATTTTCGTTCCTACCCTCACCGATGGTCATGAAGGGTGGGTCATGAACGAAAGAACTAGATCACGGGTACAAGCGGCCGACATGGGTTTTCTCAGGAGGGTGGTGGGCAACTTCCTTAGAGATAGGGTGAGAAGCTCAGCTATCCGTGAGGAACTCGGAGTAGAGCCGCTGCTCCTTTGCGTCGAAAGGA
>JAODUE010023545.1:0-23188 GCA_027564755.1 Amblyopsis hoosieri | reverse complement strand
TATGAGGGCCCATATTTTGTGGTGGGCCAACTGGATGACCTGGTCTACCGTATTCAGAAAGGCCCAAGGGCAAAGGCTAAAGTAGTCCACCACGATAAGTTAAAACCTTATCATTCTCGGGTACCATTAGACAACAGCTGGACCCTGCATAGTGCGGACGAGTGGGCGCCAATGGAGGTGTCGCCACCTGTTTTTGACCCTGACCCTCTGGATGCAGGTCCACTTGACTTGTGGAACATCTCTGCGGAGGTCATTCCTCTGTCGCTGCCAACAACGTCGCAGGATAGCCTCGTTGCCAGCCCCAGCAGGCCCCCAGAGAGGTGTGCTGGAGACACACCCCCAGGTCAGGGACTACCTGGGGACTCATCAGCCCTCCGCCGGCCCAGGAGGAGCCGGAGGATGCCCAACATGCTGGGTGACTGGGTGTATTATTGACCCTGAGGGTGTAGGCGGATCGCTGCCCTCTAGGTCACCTGTTCCTTGTAATTTAAAAAAAAAAAAAGTATGTTGAGATGGAATGTTATTGCTCTCTCAGGGTTGTGCAGTTAGCACTGTTTTACTATTATCAAAAATGCACTTTAAGCTATTGTTTACGTGAAGGAAAGGAGGTGCAATTGTTTACAAACCAACTGTAGCACTGATGCTCTAAGTATTGGGTTCTGATTTTGCTGATATCCTCTGACTGCCTTAATGACTACCCTGTTATTTGCTTCCTAATCTTAAAGAGGTATGTGTGCATGTATGTATGTGTGTGGAATGTATGGTTAGTATGTGAACATGTGCTGCAATGTGAATTACTGTAATATATTGTGTTTGACTTCTAGTTGCCTCTTGCCCGGTGTAAGTTCTGGTGTAGTAATAGAGCTATTGCAGTGGGTATGATGTAGCATTCGTCTTTATGTTCCCATGCTATGCTATGCGCCTTGTGTAGCTGTAGTCTGGAGTAGTGTTAACTTTAGGAGTTAACACAATCCAGAGTGGGGGTAGTGTTACATTTGGAGGTATTGAGGTAGAGGGAGCTAGCGAGCCTGCGGCAGCAGTAAAGTAGTCACGTAGAGAGGAAGTGATAGAGAGCGGGAGGATTCAGGAGGGATGAAGTGTAAATGTGTTGATGAAACGGAGGAGAAATAAATGCTTTTGTTGTATCAGCCAGTGTCGGTCTCACGTCGTGTTCCCTGGAAGAAATCGTTGTAACGTAATAAAAACCAGAGGTCCTTACCACGGTTCGGACCAAGAAGTCTGGGAAAGTAACACCTTGCTTGATAATTACTAACCAAGTCTAGCTCATGAACATAGTTGGGAAGTAGCCTATAACTGATTACATGTAACTAATAAATTAGGCCTACTTGTAACTGATTACAAAAAACTAACTAATTCATTACAGTTACCACCTAAAATATTGTTAAAGATTACATGCATTTTTCTCAAATTAGATGATTACTTAGGACTTCTTTCAAATTTAAAAGGGATGTTCTCTTATTAACCTTTCATTAACTTCAGTCAATAATTGAAACTAAGTCCTACTTTAATCTGATCCCCTTAGCAACAAAAACGGTCACAAAAATTTAAAGATTTGGCGAGCAGTAAATTGCTTTGGATGGCATTTTACTAACGATGTTAAGGCATGAAGCATCCTAATCTAAAAGTAATGGAAAGTAATCATATCATGTTATAATATTTAGGTAATAAAAAAATGACGTTACTGATGATCATTTTAGTCTATAGTAACTGTAATGGACTACATTTAAAATGTAACGTACTCAACCCTGCTCATGACAAGACATACATTTTCTTGTTCAGGCAGCAAAAATACAGTCAACAGTTAACATACATATAAATGTAGGATACATCACCTCACATTTTGAAGAACATTTTGACCATGCTTTCTTGCTCAGACATTTAGGCAATTGAACACAACTGGTGTGAGTCATAATTCCTACCCTGTGAATCTTGAATCATGTGGAGAATTGCCTATCTATCTTTGCACATAAGATATATTGGTTCTTCTGCCATCATGAAAGCTTTCATGACCTGAACCTGAACCAGTGTTGTGGCTACAATGTGGAGCTGGTTCAAATGTATCTCGACAGGCCACCTTGGTAGTAGACTGAAAAGCATTGGCCACAAAACACAAGCGAGGGATGTTGTAGAGACCGTGAAGAGCAGAGGTCACAAGAGGTCACACAACACCCGCTGCCATATTATTGGTTCCCAGACTTACATGATGATACAAAAATGACGGTAGATGGCGGCATTGTATTCCTATGCTTCTGTTGCTACTTCATGCTGCGGGGGTCTTTTATTTTGAAAAAGTCAGACTGGAAATCAGAGAAAACTTTCGATTTGACTTTGGCCATAGGTCTGCTCCATACACGCTGCGTGTTAAGTGTGTGGCTTAGTGGTGGTGTAGGTTCGGTGTACGGCGCGCCCTCGTGTGTTCATTCTACGTGGAGAAGGAGGACGCGGTTTGTGTGTGTTCGCGAGTCAGACGATCATAGAGCATCGTCTTCATTCGGTATTATTATAAGGCTTAATGCCAAAAAGCCTACCACTGGATTCCACTGCCTTTGGAAATGAGTGAATAATGTAAGTGGTTAACTTTATAATTGTATCGCGTTTTTTTTTTGCCAGTCTGTGGACATGTTTACACGAGGGTGGGAATGTGGCACATATCCATATTTCAGTATTCTAACCGGCCATAAATCTCAGAAATACGAGATAGCCTAGATTATAATGATTAACAGGCGACATGCTAATCTATTTTCTAACATTATTCAGTTGCTGATCAACGACCTTCCTTCTACAGTATGTTTTACAATAACTTCACTAATTTAATTTAATTAGTTTGGTTCTGTTATCAATTTTCAACGTAAGCAGCCACGTCTTCCTAAATATATTCTAGAAATTGTAACTGTTATTATCCATTGTAACTGAGGTTACAAAAGCTTAGTTTCATATTATCAGACATCATCATCATCATCATCATCGTCATCAATCATCACTAAAACTCTAATGACTACTGGGAAAATCCAAGATATGAAGCCAAACGAGTTCCTGTAGTGTAAGACCTATTTTAGTCAAACGAAAACATAACTTAACGCTCCAAAAAACACATTTGCCAATAAAAAAAAATATTAGGTTCTATTGTCTTGCCATTGATAGTAAATGTGTTGTTTTTTTTTAAAGAAACATTTGTAAATGTGTAAATTGTCCAGATCTGCTCTACAATACAATGTTTGTGTTTCTTAGTTGTAGCATCTGTTATTCGTATTTCTTTTAAATAAATAAGACCAAGTGACTTTGTATATTTATCACCTCGGGTTTTACAAGGTTTTAAAGACAGTCTTTCACACCCCTTTCTAAACCATAAGTATTCCAACATGATTAAATAACTGATTTGGTTAGGAAAGGTGTCATTGTTCATTCCCTGAGGGCGTCATTCCCTATGAATGTCTTACCCGAGCCAGAAAGTAGTTTTCTGGCATTTTTAATTGTTTGTGTTTTACTGAGGCTTTACTTAATATGCTACATATGTATTTCTTATTGATAACAGCCTTTGTCTGTTGCTTGCATGCATATGTGTGTCCTAAGCCTAAGGCAGGCTGTTGTGTGTGCGCACGTGTGCGTGTGTATGTGTATAGGGAGGCTAACTATATGAGCTGAGGTTTTCAAACACTGTGCATGCATGCCTGCATGCGTTTCCATGACACAGCAGGCAGGTTTAGTTCATGGGGAGGATTGATTGGCCACAGGAAACTAGACAGGGATGATGGCCAAGAACTTACTCAGAGAGACATATATGAAAAGACTGGGGATATGTATACAGTATGACTGAATATTTAACAACAGACAACATATGTTACATTCTGCATACACACGTAGTCCACTATTAAAAACATTTATAAAAATATTTGCATTGATTGGACAGAATTATGCAGATTTAGTCAGAAGAATAGAGAGAGGTGTTATGGATAAATTATAGCATCCTAGATGGGAATATTCATGTTATAGTTAAACCTGTGTTGGCTAAAGATCCCACTTGTTGTCACAGGAACTTTATTTCCTATCACTGATTCTGTTTACCACCTAATTGACCAACCCCTAATTGCTGCCGCTTGCTTGTGTGAGTTATTCTACACTGGCCGATGTTTGTTGTGTATTTGATTGCGGCCCTTACATGTTTGTATACGAATTGATATGATGAGGGGCTCCGCTTGTTTTATCTTTGATTAACAATGAGAATAACTTTGACAGTTCATCTGCTGCCTTTAAAAACATGTAGCAGATAATGTTAACAATTGTAAATATGTGAAGTCAGCCGAAACAGCGGTTTTGAACAGAACCACACTGGAATAAGAATGATACAAAACAATTAGAGTAAACAAACCAATACTAGCAGGCCTATTATAGGCCTGCAATACATGTGCCCATATACATGTATAATACAAGTATATAGCTAGGCACATTTATTGCAGGTGTGCAATGAGAGGGGTTTTGTTGTCTTCCATCCATAAATCCACTTGTGTTCTATACATGTGTTTCCTGCAGGGGTTGCCTGTAATGGCAGAAGTCCCTTCTGGATTGTTGGAGGCTTGTGTTGTGGTGGGAGCCTCCTGCGATAAGCTCAGAGAAGCATATCAGGTACTGTGCTCGCACGAATACACTCACAAGATCAATTGACATCTCAAATACCTATCAGCTGCGCTGTTGCCTGGACTTGCAGTGAACAGCATTGCTGTCATTTTTATCTGGTTGATGTTGTACTAATGTAATAATAATATAGCTGACAACATGGCTAAAACAACAGGCTAAAAGTTTATTGTTACTGTATGCCGGTGAGCTGATTGTGCAGCAAAGTAAATAGTTGGCACTGGTAGCTTAATAATTGCCTATTGATGTACCATGTGCAAAATCACAGTTAAACCACCATTTCCCAAATGTGTCAGCTTCAACTACAGAGTAAGTTGAAAGAGCTCCCCCTGCTTGAAGCGGAAGTACTGCAGGTCCATGCCCCGCCCTTTGTTTCTAAAGAAAACAGCTCCAGCCAGGTGATTGGTCCAGCTTTCAGCCGTGTCCAGAGGAGGAGGAGCTTCATCAAAAAGGTTTAAGAGTCATTGTTTTATTTTTTTTAGAAGAGTCGCTGCTGTAGTAGTAGTAATAATAATAATAATAATAATAATAATACAAAAGAATAATACCAAATATATTTAATAAAGTACAAAAATAAATAAGTTTGAGCTTGTTACGATCTAAAGATAAACATTTGTTTTGATTGTTTTATTTTCAGAAGAGACGAGATCGTGCTGCAGAAGCTCCCGTTAACGGAGAAGCAGACAGTCATATCGAAGGGGCGTCGACCACCGAGGACATCAGCGTTCCAAAGGACCTGGACCTCATCGCCCTGCCGCAACTATGTTTCCCTGGTAACTAGGCCTGTCACGATAATTACTATATCGACTTATGGTGCAATATGTGGACATAACCTCAAACATGTTTCAGAGGTCAGTAACATTGCCTGTTGTTTACATGCGTGTTGCTGACATACAGTAGGAAAGTTAGCCATGTTGTGCTGCTTCTGTGCTCTCGCCTGCTTGCTTGCAGGCAGCGCTACACACACACATACACACATACAGAGCAGACATGTGAAATAAGTGTTCCTTGAAGTTTTAATAGGTGCTTTACCAGACGACCGCAGAATTACAGCCAGCTACGTTCAGGAGAATAAATGTGCCAACCAAAGGTTGATTTTTAATACTTAGCTAAGCAATGAAATTTGTTTAACCAATCATAACGAACAATTGATGTCACATGACAATAGCGGAACAAGATTGTTTACATGATTCTGACAATGTTATAATTTATCGCAAAATAGTTATTGTGACAAGCCTACTGGTAATGTTTTTGAAATAAGTAACTTCATACACGGTTAGCTTGGGAGATATTTACCATTACCAGTAGATCTGGCCTGCATGACAGGTTTATGTTCTGCAGTTCAACTAAGTGTCTTGTCAGCAGACATTTTAACAAACCCCAAAAAGCTTGTGATCAGCTGTTAAGGCTAACTATGTGGTAAGCGAGGCAATACCCAGGGCTGGAAAGCCATTTATGAATATATAAATGAATAAAGATTTAGAACGACTATATTTAACTTTGTCTAATGTGTGGAAAGATTTCAGCCAAAGATATAGGGACAGTGATGTATTTGCTGGTTTATTTTCGTGGAATACATTGTCTGGAATCGTGTCTGGTGTCAATTTGCCACAAGTCTATTCTGTCTTCCTGTCATGGACTTGTGGTGGTACGCGCTTAAGCCTATTTTTCACCGGTTCCCTTTCAATGAGACAATTTTTCAATTGGCTCCATGTAACTCTAGTTATAGACGCCTGGCTGTCTTAGTTATATAAACAACACATGTAACACAAATAAACAACACAAAGTTACAGGAGTGTTATATATGTAGCACTGTTGCATGGAAGTACATGCTAATTGAAATTGCTTCATAATTATAGTTATGCTTTTATGTAAAGTGAACATCATAATCGTGGTCATGTTACAAAGCTAAAAGTAAAAAAAAAACATGCAATTTGTTTTTTACCCCAACTCAAAAAAATAGTTATTTTAAATTTATGCTTTATGAACATAGCCTTTGTCTGCAATTGTAAGCTAATTGTAAGCTAATACACTTTTTGTCAACTTCACCAAATATCTCCTTGCGTTCCGCTAGCTTACCGTTCTCTGTGCGTCGTGCTGTGTGCTCACAGCAACAAAGCACTTGGCCTCGCAATGCGTTTCATTGTGTGGGGAGGGGCTTCTGAGAGAATGTGTTTTGATTTGAGTTAGTGAGCGTTCTGAAGAATGACTAACCCTGCTTTAAATGTCATGTTCATGGTAGAATGAGCCACTGTGTGCATCTCTGCTGGGTTTACCTCTCTGACACGACCCACTGATTCTCATTGGCAAGGTGGACTACAGTTAGCCACAGAACAGAGGGAAAACTCCTTCCACTACCTCGTCTTCACTGACTTGTTTGGGAATCGAACACATGGTGTTGTGCTACAGTATGACAGAACTGTGCAGGTACACATGCACACACACATACACACTATGTAAATTGTTCCGGTATGGAAGTGTGTCAATCAGCCTGTTCTCATTGGATGTCTGTCTTTTCAATCTTACCAGGAAAGCGGTGCCCAGAATGGCCATAGGTGGAATTCCTCTAAGTCCCGACTCTACACCCCTTTTGCCATCTGCATCATCTCCAAGTACCCTTACTACAACGCACTGAAAGACTGCCTGTCATGGTAATGCTAATGTTTAAAGTTGAATAACTAAGCATTAAAGTCACAACAGACAGACTGTGTGTTTTAATTAAATGGTAATTATGAGTTGAGTTGGGATTGTACAGTGTGACCGTTAAACAGTCATGCTATCTGTGTTTACATGAAATTATTGGATTATGAAGTATAAAAACCAGCATTTATATTTGCTTATAGCTATCATCTACTCTAGTAACTAAATGTGGTCGTGTTTTTCTAACACATTTGAATACTTCCTTGGAAACAACGTGGTGTTTGTACACCACTCTTTGCTTTTCTTCGGGATTACCCTACATTTTCCGACATTGCTTCTAGCTCAGCGGGAGCGATTTTTCAGCAGAATGTGTTTCCGTGTGTTTCACGTGTTGTTGTTGGTTGGGCGTGTACGTACCATAGACATACAGTCGTCCTGTATTTCAGAGTATGACTGGTAGGCCTAGAGGAGCACCGTGCTGATTAGTTTGAATTACCATAAAGAAACGGAGTACGGCATGCAAATACAACCTTTGACGATAAAAAAAACTGGGTCAGATGCGCATATAAATCGCACGCCTTGCGATTTGCTAATCCTATTGGTTCAAATCTCATTTTTGGTTTGAGGACGATTAATCGTTCAGCCCTAGCTCACAGCATCCGTTACCCTCTTACATCATGCAAGTGGATACCACGGCGACACAGTACATGGCCTATATATTGGTGCATCACATGAAATGAAACTGACCTTTGTCACTCTCTCCCCAAGTCTCCTAGTCCAGTTAAGGCTTGGCAGGCAGCCTGAGTTTGAGGACACAGTCAAGGAGTTCTCAGCCAAGCTGTCTCTGGTGCCCATACCCCCCCCTGGACAGCTACATGTGGTTAGACCTCTTTACTGTACCCGGTTCTCTGTCTGTCTGTCTGTCCATTGTTATGTGTCTTTGCATCCCTGTGTCAATATCATCTGTCTAACTATCCAGCCATCTCTCTCTTGGATCTTTTTTCTGACCGTTGGCTAGTAGCCATTGTCATTGATTGACTGATTGGTGCTTGAAGTTATGCTAAAATATATAAGCCTTAATGTACGGCGTACTGTAAAGTTCACTCAGTGAAACTACGACTTCTGTCCAACTCCCTGTTTACACTGTTGTCGTCGTCTGGTGGAGAGCTCTCTGCAGGATTGTGTGCTCCTCCCCCTTGGTTTAAATATAGATCACTAGCACGTTCATGATTGTTGGTCTCTAAGTTTCTCTTATTATGTTGCTCTCTCAGATAGTTTTTTTTCTGCCGAGCATTCCTTCAACATTCTTACAGTGAAATGTGTGTGTGTGCGCGTGTGTGTGTGCGTGCGTGCGTCAGTCGTTCAATCTTCGTCCTCTCCAAGTGGTCCTCCCCTCCGGAGAGGAGCAGGACAGACCTGTTATTGACATCGACCTACACCTGCCGTTCCTTTGTTTCACACACACAACATTGCTACAGGTAACACTAAACCTGCAGTAAGCTCACATTTGGTCTTAAGCAGGCACAACTAACACACAATGAAAGTGTGTCGTTAATTGTAAAGTTGTTAACATTGCTATCGTTGCTGATAATTTGAAACACTGTTAACCAGCAAACAGCACAAACTAATATAGTCTTATCGTAAAATGACTGGACCCCCGCTTGCTTGCCCTGCTGTAGGTCCTGTCCTGTCTCCTGCAAGAGCAGAGGCTGGTGTTATTCTCAGCAGACTGGGCCAGACTCACCCTGGTAGCTGAAAGCCTTCTACTCTACCTGCAGGTTAGTGTGGCCAGCGGAGCACACTCACATTCAACCTACGATCACTGCTAATGCCGTCGGGGCAGTTCTGAATACAGCTCAACAACTTTTAACCTGTGGCTATGTGTCTCCCCGTACTGGATAGCACGAAAGATCTATCTGTCTGTCTGTCTGTCTGTCTGTCTGTCTGTCTATGTATCTGTCTATTTATACCTGGGAAGAGGGTTAGTAACAGGCCCTGTTCTCTGGCTCACCCCATCTGACACAGATTAGGCTTGTTTCATCAATGTTGGTACAGCTTTACTGCTGCGGTATTATTTACCCAAGACGTAGGTCAGGCCCTCAATACTAGTATGAAATAGTATCTGTCAAGTACAGCCCTTCATTCATCCAGCCATTCACTGCTCTACCAGTTATATAATTGTTATATATATATATATATATATATATATATATATATAATATCTCATTTATCAAATCGTGCACAAATGTGGTTGCACTCCCAGAAACTGGCCTAGATATTAATATGCAATACATGTATAATAATACAAGACACATTCTAAAAGAAATGCTATTTAAAGTACACTCCATGATTGTGTTTTAGCTCCAGAAAGTTCTGCCACAGCTCACTGTTTGTTTGTACACAAAGGTGCAGCACACGTTTGAAATCAAGAGAAATCAACAGGGTCTCCACCACGGCCACAGTTAATCCTCTCTCTCCCTGGTATCTGCTTCTGCTACCAGCCTCTGTCTTGGCAGCAGCCGTATGTTCCGGTCTTGGCTAGAGGCATGCTGGACTTCCTCATGGCTCCTACTGCCTTCCTGATGGGCTGTCACGTCAGCCATTTTGACGAGGTCACTGCGGTAAGTTCATCAAGCAGACTGTGTCCTGTTTTGACAAGAAGCGATCACAGATCTGATCAAATGAATCTGACCATAGAATATTCCATTCTTGTAAATGAATAATACTGAAAAAGGGCTGGGGTCATGCCAGTAACCAGTTTCTTAGTAAGAGCTCTGAGCAGTGAGTCACTCCTATTGCATAAACCAGAATTTTCATTATATTATGGGATTATTTGTGAACCAATATCCTTGTTTAAACATGTCTCTGTGTGCTCTGATCGAAAGTCATTTGGCAAATGTTCACATGATACCGGTATACAAACAATGAAATTTTAGTCATCCCTACTTACAGTAAATCTTAAATGGTCAGCGTGTAATTCAAATATTGTTGTCTCCTATTCAGTCTTTAAGCCAAGCTGCCATATTTAACAATGGTTTACAGTTTTTTCTTGAATCTAGAATCAGCTTGAACAGTGCTATCATTGTTTTGTGCAGTAGCTTAGCTCGGCATGGCTGAGACCCTCTAGAATTGTCTCTGCTCGGCCACAAGATCCCTGCTTTGCATGCCAAATAATACCAGCATGTCATGTGGTGGTCTGTACAGGAGACAGAAGACCTCATCTTGGTCAATATAGACGATGGCAGCATTCAGTGTTCATCGTCTGAATGTGTTGACCTCCCAAGCATTCCTCTGGCAGCCGCAGATGTGTTTATATCTAGGTAACACACACACACACACACACGCATGCACGCACATGCGTACGCACACACACCCGCACGCACACACATGCACACTGATTTATTTACACATCTGAGTGGATGGTAAATACCGTCAACTTTACAATGTAAATAAAAGCTATACTGTGTGTGTGTGTGTGTGTGTGTGTGTGTGTGTGTGTGTGTGTGTGTGTGTGTGTGCGTGTGTGTACGTGCACATTCAGGACGGAGTGTCTTCAGCTTCACTATGACTTGGATCTGTGCCACCTTGGCGCTGGCACTGACGTCAACGAGGTGCGGTGCCAGCGCAGAGACTGGCAGAGACGTCTCAACACACAGATACAGAACATTGTCCTGGAGCTAGTGGTGAACGTCTTCAGGTACTGTGTGTTTGTGTGCGTGTGTGTGTGTGTGCGCGTGCACGTCATCGCAAAATAAACAAATAATTTATGAAAATATCTAAAATGAATTCATATTACTTGTTAGTAATACTTTTTGTTATCTTTAATACAATTCATACATTTTGAATTGTATGTATTTGTGCTACTAACAATGCAAACATGTGGCTTCCTTTGCGCTGTTAATTAATTATTTCTGCAAACAAACATTGCTACGTGTAACAGTTGACTTGGGGTTCTCATGTTGACAGAGGGGTGCAGGACTATCTCAACTATGAACACCGCGTTTTTAACAGTGAGGAGTTTCTCCGCACAAGTGAGCCTGCAGACCAGCCTTTTTACAAGAAGGTACACACACTCACACACGTGCTCACACACACAAGCAACTGCAACTATGTTGGTACATGTGCAGCATGCATAACCTGTGTGTGTGTGTGTGTGTGTCTCTCTCTCTCATCCCCAGGCCTTAGACACACACATATTTCACTGCTTCCTCAGAGAGAGGCTCAACAGGAAACTCGATGCCTTCACCCGCATGGAGCTCAAAACACACAACCAGGCCTACAGGTGCGACGTCAACAAGAAAAACACTCACACACACATGGAACAGAGCTATTTACAGGCACGGTGTGTAAAATCATATAAATAGTATTTAAATATTATAAGCATTTTAGAAGTTTGGCTAGGTTATTTCGATGTATACTGTACATATATTTACATACTCTTTTGCCTGCAGTCGCAGTATAGGCTGACAGGTACTACTTTCAGCAAAAGCCACACCATCTTTCTGTCTGAATGCACAATTGCACATCTATGGACAGGATTCAGCAAACTAAATGCACTCCGCAACAAACAAACAAACAATGGTGACTTCTGTCTTCCAACACTCCTGCCCCACCCCCCACCCTCCTTCTCCCTCCTTCTCCCTCCTCCTCCCTCCTCCAGGAACCGGGTCAGCACGGACTCTCCCAGACGCCCGCCCATGTCTGAGCTGACGCGGAGCGGCTACGGCAGCACCGGGAGCAGGCTGAACAAGAGGCTGGGGGCCAGCCTGCCCAGCCTGGAGCAGCCCGCCTCAGACACCCCAGCCACCGTCCACGCCAACAGGCCCACGTCTCTCAGGAAGATCAGCCCCGATGCAGGTTGTCAGACGCTTGTGTGCTTGACGGTGGATTAGACTGGACATTTGATCTGATATATGGATAAAGAATCAATCGGTTAATGCTCAATGCTGTGCCCCTCTAGGGTTGAAGACTCCAGAGAAAGCCGTAAAGGTGTTCCGTCTTCCAGATTTCCCCCCTCCCCTTTCCTACCACTACGTGCAGAACTATTATTCGGACATGGTTGTTTCTCTGGGGAAGGCTATCACTGCCGTGGCGTCAGACGACTCTGCTCTATTGGCCAGGTGAGGAGAGGAAGGCCTTAAGAGTGTGTGTTGAATTAAACGCCTCGCTCTCTTCTTACAAACCGAGCCAATTGCAATCAAATGTGTTGATGACACAGTGTAGGGCAGGCAATGACATTTCAACATGTGAGTTTATATAGAGACAGTAGGGATTAATGGGAAAACATGCATGCATAATGTGAAAAAACGAATACCCAAATCCCAATATTTAAATCGAATACATACCCAATGAACGAATACCCGAATAATCGAATATTTGGGGCCAGCCATAAATTAAATGGATATCAGTTTTAAGTGCAATGGCACTGGTTGAAACCATCTTGTAGGCAACACTTTACGTTATCAATCTGGGAACTCTGTCGGTTAGTGAACCATCGGCCAAATGGGTTGTTCTGATTGGTTGAAGGTAGTCTAATCGTCTGCTGTCACTGGTGTTCACTGTCAAATGTTTGCTGTTCAGAGTAGTTAAAGGCTGGCCAATGGCCGCTAATGGTTTGATTGACATATTAGCACCGCCTGGCTGCCAGTTGTCTAATTGAGAATTCCCACTGATGTGGGAAATGGTGGAAATCAGAGCTGGCAAAATAACCAAGCTACAATTTATAATAGACAATCCTTCCTTCCTTACTTCCTAATGCCCCCCTCCATCACGATCCAGGTACCACTACCTGCGTGGGTTGGTGAACACCGTGTCCAACAGACGTCTCGATGCCTTAGAGGACTTTCAGAGTCTCTATAAGACGGACTCTGATATTTTCCCTTCCCAGATGGTCAAATCCCTGGTGGACTCTCTGCTGAGTGGGGAGCGTGCTCAGGTATGGCTGGAGTCGGATTTAAATTAACATTTTTTACTAATATTATAGTCTATTGTATGTTAAAGTTAATATCTAGTTTAGAAGCTGAATTGTGGATGGCTTATATTCAGATTATTATTTAACAGAACAGAGGCCATTTGTATGGAGATATCCAATTGTAATGGTGGGAGAGAAGACATTTGATGGTTTTGCATGTGTAATGGGGACACTGTAATTAATTAATTAATTAATTCATTCATTCATTCATTCATTCTGCATGGCTATCCGTACACAAATCAGGGTAATTTAACATCGTGAACAACGGACAATCATCCCTCTCGCAGGCTGACAGGCGCCCGGAAATCAAACGTCTCATCATTCGCGTCAAGCGGGACCAGGAGCGAGAGCTGGCACGACACAGCGTGGACCAGGAGGAGGATGCCGTAAAACATTTCCAGCTGCCGAAAAAACACATGCAGCTGGAGGAGTTTGTTAAATGTGTCCATGAGTCTGGCATCGTAAAAGACCTGGGAACTATCCACAGGCTCTTTGACGCTCTGACCATAGGTACAGTGTGTTTGCTTACCGTGCTTAGCTTATGAAGTTATGTAGTGGCTTCTAAAACTTACTGTAGTGAATAAGACAATATGAAGACCCATGTAGGCAACTATGAGTGTGTGTGTGTATGTAAGAATGTATGGCTTTTTAAAGCTATGATTTATTTTGTTCCAAGTGCGCACACACACACACACTCACTCATATACGTGTCAAACATTCATTCCTCTTTTTAATCATTAGCTTTCTTCTGGTTAATCATTAGCTTTCTTCAAGAAGGCAGGAAGAAGGTGACTCAGTGATTTTACTGGCGACTTTATTGGTGTTCCTGTAGTCAGGGAGGGTTCAGTAAGATGCAGTATTACTAATGGGTTGAGAATAACCTTTTTCAACTGGCCTATTATAAAATAAAAACATGTTATATTGTGGCCTTGGCATCTGACACAAATGTACACAAAAACGTTGGTGGTAAAGTGTTGCATTTGAACAGATTGTTTTTTATATAATAGGATGGATGTGTGTTTACAGTATCTACTGTAGCCTGCTTTGTGCTTTGGTTTGTTCTAGGTAATCAGAAGCAGGTTGGTCCAGAGCTGTTTAAAGTGTTTTATACTATCTGGAAAGAGACTGAGGCTGAGGCTCAGGAGGTCTGCATATTGTTTGTTCTTCATTTGTTCTTTATGAATGTTTAAACTCACATACGATATCTAGCTAGAGTCTGTATATATTGTAGGCACTGATCTAAGATTCACTTTGATTGACCCTGGGCTTGACAGTTGGCATGCTGGAAAGTACCAGAGTATTTCTCAAATGGGGATATATTTACCCCCAAAGGTATATATACATTTAGCATCATATCATTTGGTGACAATTCTTTTTCAAAATTATTCTGTTAAATATTCTGTTAAAGCCACCAAGTTGTCTAACTCTCCTTCAAGTTTTGCTGTATAATTTAGTCATATTTTTCCTTTTATAATCATATTCATATTTGTTACATTACACATCATGAAATATATTTAGTAAATGGAGCACAACTGATGTTAAAATGTAATGTTTTGTGTTTCTCCTACCAGGTGTGCCTACCTGTGTCTGTGTTGGAGCACATGGAGCCCAGCGAGTGCGTCTTCAAGCTGTCGTCCTCTGTGAAGACCAGCCGCGGCGTGGGCAAGATCGCCATGACACAGCGACGACTCTTCCTACTGACGGCCGGGCGGCCGGGATACGTGGAGGTGGCCCAGTACAGAGAGATAGAGGTGAGAGTTCACAAGCTGTTATCATGGTCGTGGGAGTTAAACGTTGAAAGGTTTGGAGGAGGAACGAGAGATGTTCACGATGTTCAACAGCTTTTAAAGGCAGCCTGGTTAGTCATTCTCCAGAATGCTTGCTAACTTCGAGTTCAAATCAAAAACAAACTCCCTTAGAAGCTCGCGCCCCACACATTGACACACATTGCGAAGCCTAGGGTAATGTTGTTGTGAGCGGTGTTCACCATTTTGTTTATGTTCCTAATATTTACGGAGCCAGAGCTGTGTAGAAGTACCAGATCTTTTTTTTCAGCATACACAGAGCGGCAAACTAGGGGACTTCGAAGTGATATTGGGGGTCTTTGACTAGAAGTGTATTAGCTTACAATTAGCTTACAGTAGCTGACTATACTTTTAAGACACTGCATTTAAGACACTGTACCGGTATTCAAGATACTGTATTTAGAAAGTGTGCACGTCCCGCCGTTATTTGACCCTCCCATCCGCACAGGAGGTGAAGGTGTCGTCGGCTCCTTTCCTCCTGGTGCGCATCCCCACCCTGAAGCTGCGAGTGCGCGGCAGGAAGGAGGCGTTTGAGGCCAACCTGAAGACGGAGACTGAGCTGTGGAACCTGATGGTCAAGGAGATGTGGGCTGGACGCAACATGGCCGACCAGCACAAGGTGTCTGGGAAGGGAGGGAGGGGATGCTCTAGATGTGGGTGGGTGTGTGTGGGTGTGTGTAAATATGGGATATACTCTGTGTATGTATATATATATATACACACACACACACCTTTTTTTATATATATATATTTAAGCTCTGTCAATAGCAGGAATTTCCTCCAATCTATTCTTTTTCTTTTTATTCTTTAATCCACTTCTTCAATGGGTGTGCCCCTGGAAAACACCACTGGATGTAACAACGCCTTTCTAGATTTCAGTTTCATTTGGACAGCTTTCCTTTCGCTTTTCTCTCCCTAGGACCCCCAGTACATGCAGCAGGCTTTGACCAATGCCTTGCTAATGGACGCAACCGTGGGCAGCCTTCAGAGCAGCAAGGCCATCTATGCTGCCTCCAAACTGGCTCACTTTGACCGCATCAAGATGGAAGGTAGCTCCTGGTCGGGACTATTCAAGTGTCTCCAGCTCTGAAAGCCTGAATATGCCGTAGCAGAGGCAGTAATACATTACGTGTGTGTGTCTCATTAAGCAATGATGTGTCTTAGATGTGAGGACAAGCCTAAACAGCCACATTACCTCTAAATACCTGTATGGACTTTTTCAGCTGTGAATTCATTTAGGATTTTCCCTGTTTACGTGCTGGACAGGATGAATGAGTGAGAAAAAGGTGTGTTTGTTTAGTGTATATAGTTTGTTCTGTGTTAGATGTGTTTTTATTTCAAAGCAGTTTTGTTTAATCAAAAGATTATTTTGTGTTTGCTAGAGAAACAACAAGGCTGTTTTGGTTTCAAACAGGACTTGAGCAAACTGTCCCGTAGAAAATGTTAGATTGTCCCTTTATTGTAAAGCCATTGGTCAATAATTGTACTGGGATTTACAGACTATACCTCTATGACTTTTGTCTTGGAACAGTGCACTTTCAATACCTGTGTGTGTGTGTGTGTGTGTGTGTGTGTCTAGTGCCTATGATGGTTCCCAAGACGACCGCAGACACCCTGAAACACAAAATTAACCCTTCCTTGGAACTCACTACTCCAAAAGCAGTGGATGTACTTCTCTACACACCAGGTAAACGTGCATGCACACACACACACACACACCCTTGCTTCTCAAACCCACTTTCTTCTCTGTCCTGCTGTACGTTGTCCATAATGCGCACATTTAGTAACGTGCTGAGGAAGGAAAGCTTTATTTGGTCTACATTTGGAAATGTTTTGTAATTGTAACACTGGTCATTTGTACTGTATTCATTGACACCAGCAGCGCCATAACTTAACTGAACGTATACAGCTGCACTAATGCATTCTTAGTCAAATATGTCCTTTCAGGAGTCTAAAAATCTACATTTAAAATGCTTAGCTATTCATCAATTCACTTAAAATTGGACAATTTGCTATATTTATTCTTAAAATCATCCCATATCCATATTGCTGTAGTGTTTCCTTTAGACTTCGGCCTCGGTTATTGCTGATGTTGTGTTCCTAGAAGCCTTTTGTCTCTCAATTATTCTCTTCACTTTTTGTGATATGACGCAATGGGATATATGGGATATGCAGGAGTTCCTCCCAAGATAAATGAATGCTGTGCTACTCCTGAACTCATTGTGTTGTCTTTTTGTGTGGCTTATACTCTTTTTTTTTAAATTTTTTATAATATGCTATTACGTATCCCGTGAAACAAAACACAACCATTGTAAAAGTACATTTACTTGATGGGACACAAAGAAGTCAGGGATTTGAAGCAGCATCACTAACTACAAAGTACACAGGCTATTATTAATATAGCCTGTTGATAATTCGGGCTCTTGAAGCTGTAAGACAGGAGCATATAATGTCATGGAGAAACAGAGAGGCTGGGGAGAGTTCTAGGGGATATTTTAACTAGGCCATGTGTGTGTGATTAGTTTGTTGGCGGCCTGACCTCTGGCTCCAGTCGTGCACACACACACACGATTTCAGCCGAGCTCACGAACGTGTGTGCGGTTTATGACGCATGCAAACACCCACACACTCCTCAAAGGAGTCAGCTCAATGGCCTCTCTCTCTCTCCTGAATGTAGGCAGCTGAATACATTGTTTAATTGTTCCCTTTCCTCTGGGCCGCTCCATTTCTTTTTAAGTTGTAGTAAATGTTTTATCATGCTGCGTCCCGTCCCCATCTCTGTCCTTCTTGCTTACGTTTAACCAACGGTATTTATTATCTGTCCGCCTCTAGCTCTCCTTCCTTACTCCCCCATCCCTCCCCTCTCTCTCTCTCTCTTTCTCTCTCTCTCTCCATACAGGATGCTGTATTTATGTTGTTTTTCCAGTGGGCTTTTTATTTTTTCCTGAAGCTAAAAAAAGTTGGGTATAGGCATACTGCTCGAAAACACGCACGCACACACACGCACGCACACACACACACACACACACACAGCACTGCTCAATGTTTCTTTCCAAAATGGCATCTATTATTAAGTTGATAATTTGTGACAAATAATGAGAGCTCCAAACTATGGATATTGTGACTATTTGGAATAAAAAATTAACTTCACAACATATTTAGAGGCAGCTATTCTAAAACTAAAAGCATATTAGCAATCAACAAAATAGTTAGAATCGTCTTTTACTGTGAGCTAGTTAAAGCTATAACAAAATCTGACAAATGTTGATTATCTACACATTACAGGTACATTTAGCCTTTCCCTGTTTCCAGACCACATGACCATGGTCACTGGTTTGTAATAACTGATAACGCACTCTGGCACTAAAAGAACATGTATTGTGTTCGTGTATGTGGTTTCAGGTCAGTTATGGGTGTCTGTCAGTGGGGGAAGGGTCATGGTGTTTGACGCTTCAAGTTGGTCGTTGACACACACCTGCATCCAGGTTGGAAACTCTAGACTGGTGAGAACACACACATGTACATACATGCATACTGTACATACATACATACATATATGTACGTACACGTGTCCAAACATGTACATACTGTACATACTAGTACAGACCATTAAAAAAACTATTTTATATGGACAACCCTGTGCTGTCCAAACAACACATTGTACATTCCATGTTCATCCCATGGGTACTGGTATTTCCTCAGCACATGAGACAATTGGGAATATAAAAACAAAGCAAACTATTAATAGAGTTTCAGATTTGTCCAACGTTCCCCTCATCTTTTGAGAGGAAAATGACTTAGATACCATTTTGAAGCACTTCTCAGCTGCTAATAAACTCTCCTCTTTTCTAAAGGGGCTGCTCACTTCATTATCTGTGTTATAGAAGTGTGGTTGTGCTAAAGGAAATTAAGAGTTTCTTTAAGAGTTGTACATAATTCTGATCTGGGCTAGTCTCCAGTATCCAGTATCGTTGCAGTAGTTAAACTGTGACTATAGGTTAAAACGTGCAATTAGGATTATGACGAGAATTTTGAAAAGCCAGATATTAAGGGAAAACACTTCACCTATGGTTTTCAGTTTGTCATTTTGCATAGCAGATTTGTAAAATGGTAACCTGACATGCCAGAGGAATTGGTGTCACAATCTGGGGAGCTGTACATTGAAACAGCCCAGAGCAGACAGAAAACAGGGTATTTCACACATGAAGGGATGATTACAGATTGGAGGCAGGTGAGGAAAACACACATTGAGCAGGGGAGACAGCGAGGACATCCACAGGTTGGGAGGGGAAGTGCAGGGGAAGTGAATTAACATTCAAAATGATTCCGAGGCTTTCCAGACTGATTCTCACAACGAAATTAAACTGAAGCTGGCGAGATCAGTTAAATGGCCCCATCTAGTGGAAATTAAACAACCCACTTTACTGATCGTTGTTAGCCTACTTCTAGTTGAGCTGGTCAATGAACCCCTTTAATGTATGTTTGTCAAAGTGCACAGATGTGCATAGAAATATTGACCGATCAATTAACGCACCTGGTATGTATGTGATGAGAGAGTTTCAGGTAGTAATGAATTCTTGGAGTCCTCATTCTGGACGGCAAGCATGGGTCAAGAACAACCATCCATAAGGCCCCTAGTGGAGATGACCTGTACTACACCCTGTTAACCAACACTGTGCTCTGGCAGAACTGCATGCTGGGAGTGGACACGGATCAGGTGTGGATGGGCTCTGAGGACTCTGTCATCTACATTATCAGCATGGTGTCCATGGTCTGTAACAGACAGCTGACTGAGCACAGGGCAGAGGTCACCGGACTGTCTCTGAGCACAGACAAGTACAGGTAACGCGTGAGTCTTCTTCTCCCTGGTGTGCCCTGTGTGTGAATGCTGTGGGTAATGGGTTAATTAATTTGGCTGGTAAATGTTGGGTGCGTTCAGTGGACTGAGAGTTCAGTGGACTTTTTCACTGAACAAGACGTTTCCTTGCAACATTTTCTAAATGTTCTTGAACTAGTTTCAAAGATGTTTGCCGAGTTAAATGGGCGTGACAAGTGTTGCTCAGTGACGTGTAGGAGGTGTAGCCACATATTTGCCTGGGTGTTTTATAAGTATTTGTGAGTAGGCTATAAGTCATCATCATTTAGTACCAGTAGGCCTACCAAATGTGTTTATTTAATTTTTCAATCTTATATGTATGTTGTCTCATTCTGATATGAAATGCATGGCATTTAAAATCGGAATTTGTTGACACAATCATTACGGTCATATCCTTCAATTGGAATGCACCAACAGAGGTGGTTGTAGAGCCACGTGTTTCTTCCGTCATCTTATGCATCTGTACTGCTGAAACACAACAATATAAAGCAGTAAAACACAAATATTGCTTGGTTGTTGTTAGCCATGTGAGTGTTGTTAAACCCACAGCCTATATAGACAGCCCAACTCCTCCCTGTTTTGTAACCTGCTGTTCAGTCCACAGCTGTTCGCGTTCATCGAACATGTAGCAAAGGCTACAAAACAGAGAGGCCAACATAAGCCACCGTCCCACCTAATGAGGAGTGACTTTGGTAGAAGTTACCTACATCATCAATAGGGGCAATTATACAGTACAGTAAGCGAGACTTACTTACTAAAGTCTTACTTAAACCTCAGCACAGTACAGTATGTCGTTTACACTGAGATTAAAGTCTTTCTTAAACCTCATTGTAATGACGAGTGTAATGACACCTTTAAATACAGTTCCTTTTTTCACTCGTTATATTTTATGAGCTTGTCAAAGAACAATAAAAAGGTTGAAATGTCGGTGTCTATCCCGGGATATTCTTGCTATCGCAGTTGATTGTGATGTTACTGTGTTTTTTGTTTTTGTTTGCACTTACCGGAGAATGTATACATGTATGTAAACAAGTGTCTGCATTATTCACCCCAGCCAGAAGGTGGCGTACTCCTGCAGCGCAGATGGAAGTGTCATGATGTGGGACGTCTCTACACTGCAGGTCAGAGTTTAATTTAATTCAAATAAAAAACGATATATTGAGGTCACGTTTTATTAGAACGCCGAGTGTGGTGGTTGTTTACATTGGAATATTCTCTCGCCAAGGTGAGGAAGCAGTTCCGTTTGTCTTGCAACGGCCTGCTGTCTGTCTACAGCCATAATGGAACCCTCTGGTGCTGTAAGTGACACACACACTCTGATGGGCATATACCTTTATCGAAATACACACACACACACACACACACACACACACACACACACACACACACACCTGCCTCTGTGTCTTAAAGGTATAGTCAGCTATTGCAAGCTAATTGTAAGCTTTTTGTCAAATTCACTTAATTTGTCAATATCTCCTAAAATGTTGCTATTTTACTGTACTCTGTGTGTGATGAAAACACAATTTGGTACTTTTACACAGCCCTGGCTCTGTAAATATGAACATAAACAAAGTGGTGAACACCGCTGACATCAACAAAGCCGTAGTACTACGCTTTGCTTCACAATGAGTTTCAATGTGTGGGGCTGCGCTGCGGAGGGATATTGTTTTGATCTGAGCTCAAAGTTAGCAAGCGTTCTGGAGAATAACTGACCCTGCTTTTAACTCCTGACCTGTTTGTCTCTGTTTGGGTCTCCCTTGTACCTGTCTCTCTGCATGTGTCTCTGTGCCTGTCTCTCTGCATGTGTCTCTGTGCATGTCTCTGTGCATGTCTCTCTCTGCATGTGTCTCTGTACCTGTCTCTCTGCATGTGTCTCTGTGCATGTCTCTGTGCATGTCTCTCTGCATGTCTCTCTGCATGTCTCTCTCTGCACGTGTCTCTGTACCTGTCTCTCTGCATGTGTCTCTGTGCCTGTCTCTGTGCATGTGTCTCTGTGCATGTGTCTCTCTGCATGTCTCTCTGTGCATGTGTCTCTCTGCATGTGTCTCTGTGCCTGTCTCTCTGCTTGTCTCTGTGCATGTGTCTCTGTGCCTGTCTCTCTGCATGTCTCTGTGCATGTGTCTCTCTGCATGTCTCTGTGCATGTGTCTCTCTGCATGTGTCTCTGTCCGTGTGTCTCTGCAGGCTCCAGAGTATCTATAATGGAGGTGTGGAAGAACGGCTCATTGAAGGACAGACTTAGTCTCCCTGAGCAACAGAAAGTCTCTCCTGTGACATTCAGCTGCATTCTGCTCTTACCAGAGGTACTGAACAGACACACACACAAGCGTATCCCTGAGCAACAGAAATGCTCTCGTGACGTTCATCTCCATTCTGCTGTTACCAGAGGAACTGAATACACACACACACACCCAAGCATATACTACCTGTACTTGACAAAAAAAGGTTTGTAATCGCTGTGCCTCCACAACGGTATCACATGTAATATTGAGTGCTTCCCAGACAGAGGAGCTGTGGAGCGTGTGTGTGGACTCTGATGAAGTGTGCGTATGGCGTCTAAAGGACACTACCAAACCCTACCAGCGTGTGACGCTATCAGACTGCAAAAGCTGCTACTGTATGATCAAAGTTAAAAACCAGGTCTGTATGAACACACACACACACACACACACAAACAAATGTTCTAAAGTTACAATGGAGCGTTAACATAGGGTCCACTGTGTTGCTCTCCTTCCCAGGTGTGGGTGGGCGGGCTGGGGCGGAGCTCCGGCAAAGGCAAGATTTACATTGTGGAGATGGAGCGACTCCAGGTGTTGAAAGAGCTGCAGGGCCACAGTGACCGGGTGACGGCCCTGTGCTCGGCAGAGGACCGCTACGTCCTCAGTGGCGCGGGGAAACACGACGGCAAGATCGCCATATGGAAGGTGTAGTGCTGAAGGGAGGCTGAGCGGCAGCCGGAGAGTAACGGACACTATTTATACAGACTGTGACAAGCGTCAACAAACCCCGGGACCTACTAAGAATACGATTATGGAGCTGCAGCTCTCCTTAGGACCGCAGAGGAGGGCCTGGTTAACTCAACCATCAACGGGATCTGAACATTGTACAATGTATGTGGCCAGTGATTGTGACATTTGAGGCAGCCAGGCACGTGCGCTCAGGGTAGGCAGGGTAGGCACAGCCTACCCTGGGATAATACTGATTTTCAATAAAATCGACATTTTATTTTATGCCAAATAAATATTTT
>JAODUE010023525.1:0-13270 GCA_027564755.1 Amblyopsis hoosieri | reverse complement strand
TCCATTAGCACTACGTCACATAAGCATTAGCCTTAGCCTCTTCCGTCCATTAGCACTACGTCACATAAGCATTAGCCATTAGCACTACGTCACATAAGCATTAGCCTTAGCCTCTTCCGTCCATTAGCACTGCGTCACATAAGCATTAGCTTCAGCCGCTTCCGTCCATTAGCACTACGTCACAATTTCCGGTGCAACGCTAATGCACTGCTTTATTTACTAATTTAAAATGTTATATTTATTTTAAACAGTTACCATATCTTACCAATTTTACAGATTCACAAGCCCTGTAAACATCCTGTCATTTACTTTTCCAATTAAAGGTAAAGTCTGTTATTTCAAGCTAATTGTAAGTTAATACACATTTAGTCAAATTCACCAAATCGCATTTCACTATCTTACCGGTCTCTGTGCGTGTTGAAAAAAGAATCTGATTCTACACAGCCCTGGTTCCATAAATCTACCTAACATAAACAAAGTGGCAAAAAACCCTCAAATAAACACAGCCATAGTACTACGCTTTGCTTCACAATACGTTTCAATGTGTGAGGCAGGGCCGCGGAGGGCACGGAGGGATATTGTTTTTATTTTAGCTTGAATTTAGCAAGCGTTCTCGAGAATTTAAGGTTTAAGGTTATATACTCAAAATACCTGTAAACGTCCCCAGAGATAATGAATGGGCAATGGTGAAATCTGTGGACCTCTCCATTTACTTGTGTGGAACGCTGGATCGTTCTGGTATACAAAGGTGAAACCCCCCCCCCCCCCCCGTTGCACCATGATAAATTCCATTCCTTCAACATAAATTGTTGTCAAGAGGTCAGGGGACAGTCCCTGGCCCAAAACTCGTTTAACAAGCTGGGTGCAGGGGGAAAGAGATAGGGAGCTTTGTAAGAGAGCGTGAGCCTCATTTAAACGTTATGCCTGTTATGTTCACATGGGCTCTTGAAGAAAGACTCAAAACAAATACACCTTCAGTGCTCACTTAGAAGCTCCGCACACCCCCCGCACACCCCCACCTCACTTCCCACATTGGACACGCATTGCCAAGAAGGGACTGTTGTGTGGTGCGGTCTGCACCACTTTGTGTTCTGTGGCTGTGTAGTAACACCGGATAATTTTCAATAATTCATTATTTTCGATTATTTACAAAAGAGGACCCCAAGAAGAAATTAGCTGAATTTGACAGAAAGTGGATTAGTATCACTTACCGCACCTTTAAATTAAGACAAAAGTATCCAGACTAGCTAGTATTACTAGTATTCATTCATCACCACACTATAAAAATCTCATTCTATTACTGTAACATGCTGTATATTCAAGGCAGGCTTTATATAATCATGGTCCTTTCATTCTTGAACCACTTAGGAGCCCCCTAACCTGATGTCACCTCCGATTAACCTGAGAAACCAAATAAACGCATTCACACAATCACTCATAATCACGCAGGCATTAAGTGTGTGTCGTAAGTGCCAAAACTCAGATGTTGACTGGTCACATTGTGTGTATGCAGTGTTTATTTTTATCACCTTTCCGTGTGACCCTGTCAAGTTCTGCAGGACGGCGGACTAATTGGAGGATGGGGCAATATTGCCGCCAGTGCAGAATAAGGAGCACTGCCGCAATTCTGCAACCACGGTGGACAACAGTCAAAAAGCCCTCAAGCAGTAAAGACGCTCCTTCCCTCCTTTCCACTAGAGGGCCACCTTGTCATTCTGTAGCAGCTGTGGAGCCATTTTCTGGAGGCAAACAACTGGCAGGACGACTCCTAGCCGCTCCACCATCTCGTCTCATTAGCGAACACGTTCTCGGAGAATGCAGCGGTCGCGTACGTCTACAAGCCGCCCTCGCGGCCGCGCCGTTAGCTCGAGGCCTCGGGCGGCAGTGCGCGGCATGTGCGCACGCCCGAGTGTGTCGACACATGCCTGTGTGCGCGGTGCGACGACTCGCACCGCGCACACAGGCATGTGTCGCGCCACGGGCCAATGGGAAGGGAGCAGGGGGGCACTTCATTAATTCAGAGACAATGAAAGCGCCTGGTGCATTAGAGCCCAGACTGCTGACCAGGCTATGAGGAGGGGGGGGAGAACGGAGCCCGCTGGAAGTGCTGAGGAAGAGGGAGGGGGTGTACCCCCTTCCACTCCTCCGAATGGAAATGCAAATGCGGCGACTGTTGGTGAGTGGGCGGGGTCAGGAGGTCAGGCCACGGGCACAGCGGGAGGTGGATCGAGTGTGTGTGTGTGTGTGTGTGTGTGTGTGAATGTGTGCACGTGTGTGTCTGCGTGAGAGCGCGTGTGTGTGTGTGTGTGTGTGCGCGAGAGCGTGCGCGCGTGCATGTGTTTGTGTGCGTGTGTGTGCACGTGAGATTGTGTGCACGAGTGAGAGCGTGCGTGTGCGTGTGTGTGTGTGTGTGTGTGTGCGAGAGTGAGTGTGCGTGCGTGCATGTGTTTTTGTGTGCGTGCGTGTGTGTGTGCACGTGACGATACAAGATGTGTGTGTGTGTGTGTGTGTGTGAGTGTGTGAGTGCTGGCGGCGGGCGTCTGCTCCCCCGAGACACAGGACTGTACAAACATCCTGTCTCGTTACACCGAACCCTTCATCACCCTGGCAACGTGCGGAGGAGGGAGGCGGATAAGAAGACCCCTGGTTTGCCCCCGCCCCCCCGTCCCCGTCCCCGTCCCCATGGAAGCGGTGTGTCGTCTCAGGACCTGACCACCTCAACAAGAACCTCCAGTCTCCGACCGCTTCATGCACCACTCTGAGTCTCACTTTCCACATCCTTACGATTTACAAGTGTGTTAGGGCTGGGTGACCCCCCCCCTCCATGGTTGCCACCTCATAAATAGCAGGTTTAAGTGGGTGTTAAAATGGCTGCACACTACAATATCCCGTGGAGTAAAATGATTTGCACTTTCTGGAAGTAATTTTCAGTAAAATAACAACTCAAAAGCCGTGCACATTTTTGAGAAGAAAATTGCCAGGTCATGTAAAAGTGAACGAGGGTGACTAAATTGGGTATTGCAATGCAGATTAAATATAATTTACCCTGCTGAACGAGACTGATAAAGCGTGTGGCTAGAAATGCTAATGTCTAAACCCTGTCTATTGTTTCTCTGCCCATGCATTTGACCCTCTATTAAATCGAGGAAAAAAGTAGCTGTCACTACATAATGACTAACAGCAATGAGAGCACACAAAAATACAAGGGAGAAACCCCTCTCAGATGTTTCGACTGAAAAGCGAGGCCTTCGAATCTCTTCCCACAGTCATAAAATGTCTAGACTGTCAAATGAAAATGGAACATAAAAATTCCCCACGTCCACAAAATGATTTGATTCGCGTCTGCCAAGTCCCGACTTAACATTCACGAACTGTTTATTTTACTTGGCTTGGAGCACAGCCAACATCAGTCTTTTAGAGTGGCCGTTCCAGAGCAGGTCATTTCTTAGAAGATCTCTGAGTGGAAAAAAAAAAAAGAAATACAAGGGGGAAAAAAGTCGAGTGGGTCAAAACAGTTGACAAAAAAAAAAAAAAAAGAAAAACGGTTGAGATTCAGAACAAAGGTCCAAAGAAAAGCTAAACTATCAGGAAGCTAAAGCTTTAGATGCGGCTAGACCAGCCGAACAAAAAAGTATATCCACCTGAAACAAAGGCAAGCCCTGCTAGGTTGACATCTGTATACACCCACTACTAATCAGCCCGATATCACATTATCGCTAGTAGCTCTTCCTCTCCCATCCCAGGCAGATCCCAGCTATAGCTCCAAGTCTGGTTGCTGATCCAGCTGTCTCGGAGAGCATCTGTCAAGAGGAGGACGCCCAGGAAGGAACAATACAAGCCGTCAGGATAGCTGTGTACTGTCATCCCTCATTGACAGCACATTGTCACATATACATAGCGCGCTCTGAGCCTGGAACAAGCTAAGTGGCTGCTGCCTATAATATCAGCTCTTCTAACAGCTCTTACCATTTGATAGGTGCAGTTTCGGGGAGGGGGGGGGGGGGGGGGGCTTGTTAAAAGCAGGCTTAGCATGTATTCTGTTGTGTTGATTTCATTTACGAGACCAACCCATGTGGGTTAAGTGACACGTCAATATGATTCATATAACAGCACTGCTAATGGTTAACGCTGCAATTTCATTGGGTAGTTTCCCTGTGTGTATGTACGCTGTATGCAGCAGAAGCTGTAAAGTTTACAAGACAACACATAAAAATGCATACCTCATGTGGATGGAGACTGAAGAGGCAAATTATGATTTATTTATTCCACCCTGAACCTAAAGCACATAATTAAAACCACGGAATGGATTATCTTAAACAAATAAAATTAATAAAGAAAAGGCAGGGGCAAAGTGCTTCCATAAAATTGGCTTTGCTGTGGGTCATAATTATACGATTCAGTAGAGGGCCACATTATTGGGTAATGGCAGCCTAATTGATTCATCCAAATGTTTTCGAGCCTTGGGTCTGTTGGTTTCTCCCTGTCCAATAGTGCTGGTGAACTCAGTTAGCCACCCGCAGACAAATATTAAAGGTTCTCCTAGGGATAAACAATTATCTGTGTGTGTGTGTGTGAGAGAGATTTCAACCCACCCACCCTCCTCTTCAATGAACACATATTTGCTGGAAGTCTTTAATGGATGCCATTTCCCACTTGGAGGCATTTCAAAGGCTTGTTGTCAGACAATGCCTTATCATTCTCTCCTGTTGGTGTAGCATGTGGTTCTCACCAATGATGTACAGAATTGCTTATTGATGTTCAGAAATGCACTGTTGGCTGATGAATTTACTGATAACAAACAACAGAAAAAAAGAGTCAGTTTTTATGTCAAGATAGTTTTATGTCCTGTGAAATATGAGGTTTTGCGATTGCCTAGATAGGAGCGTATCAGAGTGAGGTGGTATTACTGCGAATAAATATACATAATTGATTTGACAGGATAAACTGAATCAAAAAAGTGAGCTTTGGTCAGTTTTTCATTCCTTTGTAAACACAATGCGCCCGTACACACGCGCAAGACAAAATGTCACCCGTGAAGAACCCTGGCAAAGTCAACTGAAATGAAACCGAAGAGGGGACATGACATTTATTCAGCATTGTAGCATCTGGCCTTTAACAAATCAAATCGATATTTAATAAAATCCTGGAGTAACCGTCATTCGGAGAGGTGGATGTTTAACTGTCTGGTCGTTTATCGGAGAATATTTATTTCATTTCCAGACAGCTCTGGAAAAAGCTTTGCTCTTTGAGGATAAGCTTGGAAAATCATGCTACGAGATGATTTACATAGCTTTTTGGCAAGAGGAGCTTTGTGAAAACTCCTCCTACACACAAGCTTCTTGCTTTCTCCAACATACTCGGTTCACTGTATTATGATTGGCCAATCAACAAGAATTCTTCATGTCTGAAAATGGACATGAATATTAACATACCCCGCTATAGCATTCCAGCACAGATTGCAACAAAGTAAATTGAACAAGAAGGCAAAATGTCTCGTCTTTCGCAGGAACCTAATCGTAATGGCTGTGGGGCTACCATCTAAACAGGATGACACAGGTCCACATAAACAGATATATAGTACCTACATGCTTACAGGCGTAGTAAGTAGCATAACATATCTCACACTAAATATGCGGTTCAATCTGTGACATTTGGAATTGTGTTGACGGCATCTCAGAGGATTAACAATTCTTCCAGGACAATGCGTGCATCTCGAAAATTATGTTTTTCTTTTTGGCCTTACAACATCAGGCTCAAGTCGCTGCAGCCCACTATACTAAGCAGATATCTTATCCTGTGAGATTAACCGTGGCAAATGGCAGCCTGTCAAAAACCATTACCATACGTAATCCCCATCTAGATTACACAGGCGTTATACAGACTGCCCTGCCATCCGCCCAACACTGAACTTGTGGTGGAAGAAAACCTGATGTTTAATTGATGATGTCGGGGCCCTTTCTGACCACAGAGATGTACGCGAGATGTCCGATCAAGCAAAGAGGCCCCCAAAGAGCTGCTCCTCTGGCTACTCCCGCCAGGCACCCTGGAAAACCCCTACCTTAGGCGCTGGGGTGCTGTAACGCGATCCACGACGTTACGTCAGGCGAAAGCTCGGCGTCTGCCAAATGTGACACTCAGCACCAGTCGGGTGACAGATAGGCTGGCAGCTAGTGGGAGTTCAACACCGGCTTGCCTTGACATTTCTAAGAGCATTTTGATTACAAAGGTGAAGGGCGTCCGACTGCGCTCACTTCATGGACCCCGTATGCAGACACATTTTGGCAGCCATTTTGTGTCAATTTCACCTGAATAAATTAATTTACAAGGGGACTCACAATTGCCTGTGAAGAGCAACGCATTAGCTAATAAAAACATTGGAGAAATAAATAAGTTGATGAATGAATGAATGAATGAATAAATACATAAATAAATAAATAAATAACAATCAATAAATAACAATTATAATTGTATAATTGTTAATAATACTGTAAAATAACAATATTAACAATATTGTAAACATTTATGTCTTGTGGCATAAGGCATTTGACACAGACATAGATTCTGCCTAATACATCGTTTCCATTCACAGAAATGGAATAGTGTGCGGTGAAAGCCAAACGCTTTTGCATAATTAACCCTCTCTGGTCAGGCAGCCGCGCGATTGTCTGCTCGAATTTACAGTGACAGCGCACGGCCTATTTGTTTGCACTGGTGCTTCAGTGGGCACACTTCATTGTGGCTTTAGCGGTTAATAAATCACAGCGGAAGCCCCCTCTCTCGACGCCGGCCCCTGCTACGGTGGTCCTGTCACAAGGCAGGCGCCAGAGCCGAAACGACAGCTACATGCTAATTCAACATCGGCATAATTCATTATACACTCACAAATGTACTGGAATAGAAAGAGAACCAACATACACCGTGAGGAAGCGGGCAGCCATCACACTGGTAAATCCAGCTATACCTTCAAGTAATCTTTTGCCGCCTTTGTAAAATCACACTTTGTTGTTTGCTTGCAATTGCTGGTGTATGACAAGTTCACCTGTTCATCTATTGACAAATGTAAGTGACTTTGAATAAAAGTGTCTGCTGAGTGCTGTAAATGTAGATATTTATGATCACGCTTACTAGATATGCACGTTTTACTTTAATAGCAGTCATAGTAAATACCAGAAGAGGGCTAAATACATGTATAACTTTAGTCTCTACTGGTGCACTGCTATTAAACAGAACTGACCCATATTTAAATTTATGAGCTATTTATGGCTGTTAAAGTTTGAATATATCTGATATTATTTATGAAAGGTATTAGTCTACAGCGACTTCCTCAACGTAAAATATGTAAAATGACACACCGTATAAAACAGTAGAGCGACGGCTGCGGCACTAAAAGATAGAGTCAATTAAAATGATAAGGCTTTGTGCTTCTCAGAGGGCGACAACTTATGTGACTGGAGTTGACAGGCGTTGTATTAAACCCTTTGGTGGCGTTTCATCCTCGATGTGCCCCGCTTTCTGTGACCAGCACGCAGTTTTTTGAAGAGTCCTGAACATGAACACACACCCTCCCTTTCTGAGCACCCATGTCTAATAATGGTAATTATAGCTGGGGCCGAACAGTCCTTAGGGCAACCGATCACGAGAAAGCCTGGTATATTGGATTTGCTTCATAGTGGGGGTTAGAGAAGTGAAAGATAATATTAACAAGAAAGAGAATACATTAGATAGCAAGTCATACTGTATATAGTATGTTTGTGCGTATTCATTCTCTTATGAAAAGCTTTTTTAAATTAAATAATTGTTCCAGGGTAGTCATTCACACTGTTAAATAATAATGACTGAAACCAGTGGGTTTAAAACAGTTTGAGCCACGGCACATTCTCTAAACGGCATAACTAATCATATAGAACCATAATTGATATATATAAACAATCATGACCACCATATAAAATGTGAAGATATTTTATGAATTGTATAAATAATAATAATAATAATAATAATAATTAGAATAATAATAATAATTATTATTATTATAATTATAAATAAAATAAAATAAACCAAAACATAATTATAATTAAAAATGCAAATACAAATACATACAAATAAAAAAGGCTTTGCAATAATCTTGGTGGCTGAGCTAGATGCAGCGTATGTAACTAACACACACATGTATTTGATGCCAACAGTTGACTCCAACATTTTATGCCAACAGTTGAGTCCAACAGCTGGGAACAACGGTTGAGTCCAACGGTTGACATAAACAGTTGAAACAAAAATTTTACGGCAACAGTTGACGTCAACAGTTGGCGTCATTGTCCGCGATTATGACCACCGACCAGTAGCAGTGCTGAGGTGTTGTGCGCTAACAAGCTCTACTTGCGGTGTAGCTAGCTAGCGCGCCCAGCAGAGTGCACCAGAAGGGGGTGCTGAGGAGCCTCGGAGGCGACGTGTTGATTCTCTGCTCTTGTGTGTCATCAACAGTCGCCCTGTTGTGCTCCACCTTATTGAAGAGCCATTCCTTCCAGGAGGACCGATGAGCATGTCACACGCACACACACACACACACACACACATACACACACCCTGAATCCAGGGAAGGGTAGGCAACCCCTCCCAATCCTCAAACTGGGTTGGGAGGGGGGTCATGAAGGCACAACAGAGTGGCCTTGTTGTCGACGGGACCTCCTGACGTTCCGGCCACTTCCTTGTCAATCTGCGTTAACGGGAGTAGCGGCGGCAGCCATATTGCTTCACAGCAGGTGAAGGCAAGGGGACAAATGCATGACAACATGTCCCCTGGCCGAGTGGCTGGGGGTGGGCGGTGACCGAACAGGAGGACAATGTTGTTTCTTTATCTCGCTTTATCATATTTACGGATGCCCAGTGTAGAGTCAAATGCATTTGGGGTCGGCACGCTGCTACGATTCCCAAGAATGCTAGACATGTCAAACTCACCTACACACCTGGCCCGCTGTACAATTGATATCTGACTCGCGAGAAAATATCATAATCATATAATCATATCATCATCATGATCATATCTTTCATCATGATTTTGTTTAAATTACATTTAAACAAGCCTCCCTAAAGAAACGGCCAAACGGTCTGGTCTCGGAAAACAGGGGCTTTCAAGACAAATGGGTTTACTTGCATAAGCGGTATACCAGCTTGCCTTGTCTGTGGGGCTGGCATGGCCATATTTAACGAATATAACAGCACTATAAGACTGTTTGGCCCCTCGACATAGTCACAGTTTTTAATTTTGATTGGCTTTGACACCCCTGACCCCTGCCTTATAGCAAGCCCCCTTCCTCTCCCCCATCCCTGAGGAACCCACGTTTAAGCTCCACCTCAATGTGGGTGGCTGTAAGAGCAGGAGGTAGATACTAGTAAAAGCCTGGAAGAACTTTAAAGGTATATGTCACGTTCTCCGGCAGGGTGGACCCAAATGCACGACACGCTGATCGCTAGGTTTCAGGGTTTTTAATTCCAACAGGGGCATATAACACATGGCACAGACATAAAATGATAATTCCACAAAGACAACAGAACACACTAGGGCTTAAATACAGGAACACAAGACAGACCAGTGGATAAAGACAACGAGTGGCAGGTGAAATTAATGACAATCAACTCGGGCAAGACCAGAAACACGGGGGAAACATGGACTGGACCACAGGGAAAACATGGACTGGGCAGCAGAACATGACAGTATAGTCAGTAGAGATGGCACCGATATGATACTGCGATCGGAAATCGGTCCGATACTGACTTAAATAGCTGGATCGGTATCGGTGACAATTGGACAGTTGTAACCGATCCATGGGGCTGATCTAATTAAATTAATTTACACGCGTAGATCTACTGTCAAACATCAGCCATGTCTAACCTAACCAGGCCACACTATCAGCAGCAGGTTTATAAAATGCAGCCAAGTCCAAAAATACAGATTGGCTGTCATTTACTTTGCAACTTAACTTAAAACTTTATTTAACACTGGAATCGGATCGGTACTTGGTATCGGCCGATACCCAAAGTATCGGTATCGGGACTGAAAAAACTGGATCATGCCATAGTAGATACTAGTAAAAGCCTGGAAGAACGTTAAAGGTATATTCAGTAATTCTGGAGAATGCTTGTTGATATTTGAACTTTATCAAAACAAAAATGCCTCTCCCTTCAATAGGGTGCTCCCTCAGAAGCTTCGCCCCCCCCCATAGGAAAAGCACTGAGAATGCTAGGATATTGTTGTCTAGCACGGTCTGCCCCACTTTGTTTATGTTCCTACTTAAGTAAGTGAAAGGTAAGCTAGTGAAATATTGCGAGGAGACACTTGGTGAATTTGACAAAAAGTGTACTAGCTTACAATCGCGTAATGTACCTTTAAGGGGAGTTGTAAAGAGCAGTGGAAAAGCGTGCTCAGTATTTCAAACCTAAACAACATTGTACATTTACCGTAATGGAAAGAGTTATCATAGAATACTGAGTAAAATAGGCCACTGTACAGTAGTTATAGCACGAATACAGTGCCATGCCCATCACAATCCATCTAGTGTGGCTTTTATTTTTAATTTTTTCTCCCACCGCCATCCAGTTTATGTAGAAGTGATTAACAGTAATTAATCCTTAATCACGGTGATTAGCCAAGTCGCAGTAAATTAGGCCACATCTGGAGCAGCCGAGGGCTGGCGAATGGCAGCGGGCGTGCTGAGGGAGTAACCAGCGTCTACCTGAAGCAGTGTGAGGCGAACAGGAGAGGGTTGGTCTGAACTGGATCGTAAAGGGCTGTGTGTTGTTGTGGTTGTTATTGTTGTTGTTGTTGTTGTTGTTGTCACTGTCGCTTTATATATTTTGGACACACCTATATTAAGTTAAATCAAGCTAATTGTAAGCTTATACATTTTTTGTCAAATTCACCAAATATATAAATAAAAGCTGCTACACTACTTCTATACAGCCCTGGCTCCGTAAATAGGAATATAAACAATGTGCAAAGCCTTAGTAATAGCCTTAGCTTTACAACTCGTTTCGATTTGTGGGGAGGGATCTTGTTTCGATATGAGCTCGAAGTTAGCAAGCGTTCTTGAGAATGGCTAACCCCGCCTTAAAGTGACCAATTGGATACAACACGGCTGTGGGCAGTGTAGGGTAGGCCATGTGGTGTGTGTGTGCGTGTGGGGGGGGGGGGTATTATAGAGTTTATAATATACTGTATATTAACAAAAGTGAGAATATAGACCCTTTATTTTTTACCCACCCTCACCGTTGTATGTGGGGGGGGGGTTATTATAGAGTCTATAATATAAACAAAAGTGAGAATATAGACCGTTTATTTTCTACCCACCCTCACCGTTGTTTAAGAGCAACTGAAGTAATTTTTCCATGACTGCCGTTCACAGACACCAGGATATGAGTTATGAAATACAAAAAAGGTTTTATGAATATATTACCTTTATTCTGAGACAATTAATGGGTAAACATTAGACATGAATTCTTATGAGAAATGTTGTGACACTGTAATATTTATTTTTAAGACAGTCTACCTTTTGTTTTATATTTACTGGGCGTGTTGTGATAACTATGCCCATATTATATTTTCTAAGTTTCTAGAAATCAATACTTGCCCCCAAAACGCCTGCCAAGAAACCATTTAAGTGACCTTCAATATCCACAATAAATAGCCACTCCCCTGCTTTTCTCAAGGACACACACACACACACAACCAACCCTCAGTACCCACGCTACATCATTGATTGTCTGACCTGCCTGACGTCGTTCCACTGCATAACAGCGCCGGAGCCTTGTGCCTCTCAGAAGCACTTCTCTCTGCCAGATAAATGATGCAGGTAAAGGGATGGCTGTGTGCTGGGGAACTGGTTCCATCGCAGCGGGAGGGGGGGGTGTTGCTGCTTCTTACCCCAAAATGTTTCTCTTGTGCCTCCCCCACAGGAGCATCTCCTCCCGGCGCCCCCGGTCTCTTTTCCCCGTTACACCGCTCCAGATTAATTACACACTTTAATGAGCTGAATTATTAATGGGGGCTCGTACTTGGCGGTTTAGGGGGAACGCGAGCGGAGAAGTCACAGCCGAGCGCCGGGTCTCAGACTCTCATTAAAACATCACAGGAATGCCTCTGGGAGCGGTGTTATTTAGCAGGAGGAATAATAGGATTTGCTATTTTACATATCGGCAACAGGAAAGCTATTTGACTGTACAGTAATTCCACTGGAGGAACTATTGCACAGACCAGCCCTGGCAGAGCCTCTTTCATCACACTGTGTCATTACGGTGGCCACCGAAGAAAAATGAATGGCCGTCTAATGCATCCAGTAGAAGAAGACAAAAAGTGTCCCTTTTTGATTCGTCATCACAAATGAGCGCATCGCTATTTGAAATAAGCAGGGCGGACGCACAACTCAGCTGAATGAAGGTTTACTTTTCACAGGGAAACATGTTATTTTCCCCCGCTGAAAGATTACCATTGTTATCGATTGTCACATATTCACAATACAGAAAACTCTTATTTCATTCATAATTACTTAATTACGTATTTGTAATATCAAAGCACATTTTGCCGCTTCAACTACTTCAAGAGCATATGATGTAACGACTGACGATTTTTCTTAGTTTTCTTCACACACACACACGTCAACAAGAAGTTAGAGTAACAATGGTGTTTATCGGAACAGTGCGCGGTCATGGCTGCGCTTATGGCCGGGGCATGAAGGTTATGTTTGCGTGAAAGCGCGAGACAGCTCTCGTCTCACGCCCAACAGATGAATCAGCAGCTCTGTTTCTGTGGACATCACACTATGGGGGAAACAGTGTGATGTCGCTGGTTCCAACCCTGCTAACTCCTCAAGGTGTCCCTGAGCAAGACACCTAACCCTACACTGCCCCCGGTGGTCAGACGCCACCGTCGGTGTATGAATGTGTGTAAATTGGCGAATGTGAGGCTGTACTGTAAAGCACTTTTTAGTAGCCGGAAGGTTGGAAAAGCGCTCTATAAATGCTGTCCATATCACACTGCCAATGCTGACTTTGGTTCTGCTGTTCGTGGGCAAACAACGGAAACAGCGTAATCCCACTGTGTGGGATTACAATACAGCCCAAATCTCAGCGTGGAATTCTGCACAGATTATTGCACGGAAAACAGACGATGTCATCTAGGATGGCCATCTCTGGCCACTCGTAGGATGTAAATGGTAAATGGGCGCATTTATATAGCGCTTTTATCCAAAGCGCTTTACAGTATTTTGCCTGACATTCACCC
>JAODUE010023514.1:0-23189 GCA_027564755.1 Amblyopsis hoosieri | reverse complement strand
ACGCACACACACACACACACACACGCACACACACACACACACACACACACACACCCCAGAAGCCCTTTTCATGTCACATGAAAAGGGCTTCTGGTGTGTGTGTGTGTGCAGGAAAAGGGCTAAGAAGCAAGTGGGATGCCCGCGTAAGAGACGCCAGCGATGGCACCAAATATACAGTCAATAAGAATGTATCATCATTAGGCCCCATCACACACCCCTGCTGTGACAGGCCTCAGTCTGTAGGCTGGGCACATACTGTGCACACACATGCACACACATGCACACACACGCACACACGCGCACACGCACACACACACACACACACACACACACAAAACCGAACTAATGTCGCAGGAGAAGAAAGATGAAAGCAAACGCAGCAACAGGAACGAATGGAGGGGCTAGGCTCACATGACACTTGAAAGAGAATATAATGGCTGTGCACTTGTCTCCTGCAACTTCATCACCTTCTGATTCATTTTTATCAGGTCATGTCAAATGTATCATTTGGTACAAGAGTGGAAAGGAAGTTGCAAGCTAACTTGCAATCAAACTGTGTTACGTTAATCAAAATCAAGTGATAACATGCCTGCTGTGATTTATTTATGAAAAAGGAAAATATTAGTCCCACTGTGATCAATCAAACAAACGGGCATTCCTGTACTTTTAAAGAAAACAACACACTTTATAAATTGGTTGGATGGATAATTGTTTCTATCAAGGCAAAATTATTTTCACTGTTTATAAAAAGGCAATTACAGATGCTCAAAAAACCTCTGTAACGCCAACACCAAAGAGGTTACTTGTAAATTCATTGATCACTATAACTATTGACATGTAAACTTCTAGTTTTGGACTGGGAACACCTTAATGGCATGCTAATTTAAACATTAAAGTTGCTTTAAGTATAGACAAGGGCAACGGTACCTTATCATCACGGAGCTGGTGCATGAGGTGTGCTGTGCCAGCTCTGCATTGTAGTTCTGAAATGTTTTTGAAAAACAAATGTAGAATTGATGAGAAATAGTGTGAAACAGAAACAGTGTGGTTGTGGAAGTAAATATGCTCCATTGTCTTTTCGGAAAAACTCTTATACAGTGTTTTAAGGTTGGAACCAAGCCAAACAGCTATGAGGTTGTGAATCAATGGTAGATTCTCCGATAGAAGCCACAAGTTCGTATGATATCAACCTTGTTTTAAGATGAACATGATTTATTCGCGATATCACAGATAACTACTACAGTACCCACAATCCTAAAGTGTAAGAACGACATCTCTTATTGGTGGAGCTAGCTTTCCTCATGATACCATCCTGATCTCGCAAGCTTTATTTGGCCCTTCAGAGCCGCTCAGAACTCTGAGAATTTTGGTTCTATGTTACCATGGAAATGCTTTAAACCCCACTAAGTCATATGGGCTACTGAGTATTGCTAGCACTGAAAATTATGATTGTTTATGTTCCAAGTAGAAATAATATGAATACTATTGTATTATACTATTATAATAATGGTATAATATACACAATCTGATAATTAATTAAGAAGAACCAAGGAAGAATATGCATTTTCTGGGATTCGCAATGGGTTATGGGATGTGCAGTTCCTTAAATTATGTTTATGGTCACGATCATTCTCTAGCTAGATGGCTTGGTTCCAGGCTTAAAACTCTGTACAGTATATAAGAATTTAATGAAAAATCACTGGAGAAAATGAATGGGAAATGTATTTCTGGCACCAGAGCCCAATCAATTGCAGTCTATAGAATATTTATTTAAGTGCACTTGCTTGATTAAGTAATTAACACACATACTACATGTTGATTTCTATTAAGTATGTTACTGAAAAAAGAAAGAGTTAAAAAACAATGTGATAATTTTCTGTGATGGTACCAGTACGGCTGTGACTCCAGGTTCCAGCCAACATGTTTCACCTGTGTCTGTTGATTTGAACACCTGTGTTAGTATGTATGTAAAGCCTTTGTTTATTTCTGTTCAGTTGCTTAGTTGTTGAGTTCCTCCAGCTTAATGTTATCCCTTGTGTTTCTAGCCTACTTTTTTGCTGTTTTTAGATTCTGCCTTGCCAGCCCCTTTTGTATCAGTGCCTCTCCATACCTGGTTTTGAACCCCATCTATGCCTCTGCTTTTTCCAAGCAGACGTGACAGATTGTGTGCAATTAAGACGTGATGTCAAAATTACTCAATGACCCCATTATTGTTGAAAGACTCCAGTAAACACTGGGGAACTCTGACGAATACACACATTTAGACATTATTTATTTTGCAATCTTCTCCAGCCACATACCAGAATACTAAATGGAACAATTTCATTAGACTTTAGTCAGGAATGTAATGTAAGAGTTTACATAAAACATAGTGGTGGAATGCTTCCCAGCACGTCATTCTCAGTGTGTATGTTGAAGTTGGTTATTCCTTCATTTACCTATCAGTGCTAAAGATCAACATTTACTCTGACAGGAGAGGCCCATGGAATGTTTATCCAGTTAGTTCTCTTTTAATTCTCTTTAATATTTGTATATTTATGACTTTGACAATATGCCCTCCATAGAGAAAGGGTCAATGGCCCAGTACTCCAATGGCCTTGTCAAGACACCACACATAACTGTTTATCCGGCAGCCATCTTTAGTTGGCAGTCACACGAGAGACATAAAACACCAGGTTAATAAGATGCAGGTGCGCCTCTCTGTGAGGCTTTGGTCACTTCTGGCTTCTTCTGCCCCCCGCCAACCCTCAATCCTTACCTGCCTGCCACAGTTATTCTGTTTGCTAAATTGCCTGAATGCCACCGTGTTAGAGAATCCTGTGTCCTTGGCGTTGCCTAACAACCAGAGCAATCTTGTCTTAATTGAACTGCTATTCTTTTCACAAACCAGGTTTGCTGCATCTAAGATACTGACTGATAAAGACAACACACAATATAGAGTGAATAAAGCTGAGCATTGATTAATAAAACAAATGTTCTAAAATTTATAGCATATATATATAATTGTGTAAAGAAATTAGCTTGAAAGAACCACGTCACTATTTAGGCATAAGTAAATGCTGTGTGTGCTATAATTATCACTACTTTTTCATGATTAAAAACCATTTTTCCCTAATGACAAATATGTTTTTGCATGTTACAACAATATCTGCAGTGTCTCCAGTGGTCCATTTGAAATGAGCATTCTCTCGTATCACATTTAATGTGTAATGCATGCCTTGTTTAACACAGAGGGGCTACAGACACAATGTGTCATGCATTATTATGATATATTACAATGTTAAACCATGAAATGATGTCACATTTACACACCAAAAGTGATATTGTACATATTCAACTACAGTAGCTCGGCATTAAGAATTAGCCTAATAATTATGTTGTTCTAGTGATTACTGTACACTCCCTACATAATACATGTATTACACTGCAGTCATCTCAGTGAGTACATATGTAGAAACATAAGATGTATCTGAATCAAATCTTTCTATTAAACAGCTCCAAAGCATTAAGCCATTATCGGATCTAGCCACATGAGCGCCTGTCTATTCATAGTTTAGCCCACTCAGTCTTGGCGGAGTGCAGTAATGCAGGCCAAGTGAGATATCATATCACTCATTTTGGCTAGGACACCAGAGAGATGCATGCATCTGTCACCGCTCAGCTTGGACAAACCAAGCACAAATCCATAAATTAACAGACAGAATTTGATGAACATACGTTGATAAGATATTCCAGACGCACAAACTGCGATGTGTTAAAAACATGCCTCCGTAATGGAAAAAAAGGGTATGCCTGTATATGGGCACTTGTTTTGACCTGTTCTTCTGTTTGGCTGTATTCATATTTTTTCTGATATTATATACATTGATAATAGAGTGTACCAGGACGTAGCCAACATGCACACGCACCATAAGTGCTTTCACAAACACATTTATGGGAACAAATAGTGACTAAAAGCAAGCACAACAGCAGTTTCTTTTTTATGCACTAGGAAATGACAAAACAAGAAAATATGTGATAGTTACTGGAATAAGAACAATGTATTGTCAATTAAATTTGTTTCTGTCAATTTGCCTTTAACGTCCCTAACATTTCCCATGAGGCAAACCCTCACGTGGCTACAAACTTCCGAGCCTAGCTGGAAGCTGTATGGCGTCAAACAGATTTGTTTCCTTGACATTCAATGTCTCCTTGTGGATGTGTCTCTATGGTTCTCGTTTGGCTCTGTGGACCAACACCACCAGATGTGAACCTTGTGTTAGTAGTGAAGAGCGTTTCCTTTCTTCAGAATATAAATTTATAAATGTATTTACAGCTAGCTAGGAAGAGGCCCACTGTCCTGTATAACTCCTACTACAATACTTACCACAAGTGTGTAATGGCATATTTTTACAACAAGTGCTAACCTTATTCACCTTATTCATCGTTGCAACACAGTGTTACCTGTTGAATATAATATCCCCACATGTTCAGAGATCATAATACAATATCTTACCAATATGGAATATACTACTGGCTTGGAAATTTAAATTATTTGTTCTGCTGTGAACTACAGCCGGGCTGCTCTTATTAAAGTCTTGTAATATATGCTGAAGAGGCTTTCCAATACTGTTAAAATATTTTTGTATGTTCTCAGGCAAATTTGTTATTTAAATTGAACGTTAAGGTTGTGCTCTATGCCTAGCTACCTGCATAGAGGCTTCAAGAGAAAAAGCTAAAGGTTTAATGACAACTAAGTGTAAACAGGAAATGGTGTGTAGTGTGTGTGTGTGTGTGTGTGTGTGTGTGTGTGTGCGTGTGTGTGTGTGTGTGTGTGCGCGTGTGTGTGTTTGTGTTAACAGAAGCTGGGTGTGGTACTGGGTATTAAAGACACTACCTGTACCTCAGAGCTGTTTGTGTAGCGTAATAATACAAATAGTCTATTAACTTTGACCTTCCTTTTGAAAATGCAACCAAATCACCCCGAACTAATTACAACAAGGCACCTCTGCCACTGTCTGTAACAATCACACCGCATTGGCCCTGAGTTACGCCTTCATGTTTTGTTTTTATTTTCACTTCTGTCTTCAGTTCCCACAGTGTCTCCACACTACATGCCAGCAGCAAGGTTTGTATTAGTTTTAAAGGTAGTGTCAGGGATTCTCGATCAAAACAAAAACACTTCTCCCTTCAATAGCATATAGGTGGTTCCCTTGAGGGTTCTGCGCTTAGCTGTTCTTAGGACTGCACTCTTCTGGACACAGACCATAAATGTTGTACCTGCAATATTCTGTAGCCACTCTCCCAGCTTAGAGAGGGCAGTGATCCTACTACGCCTGGGACCACATCTGTGGTCCCTTCAGCTGCTGGTACTTAACAATCTTCTCATGCTCCTTCTGCCTGATGTTGCTGTCAGCTGGGATTGCCACGTCTATCACATTTGCCCTCTTCTGCTCCTTGTCAACCATCGCCATGTCCGCTTGCTCAGCCAGAAGTTGTTTGTCCCTCTGGAACTTATATCTCTGCTGTGCTTAACCACTGTCTGTGGTGTCTCTTACTGGGACTTGGGGACTTGTAAGCCCATGCTTGGCACATATGTTCATAAACACAATCCCAGCCACTTGGGTATGTCTCCCAGTGTATGCCACTCCAGCCGGCATCTTACAAGCTGGCTGCTACTATGTGCTGGACTGTCTCAGGGGCACAGCATCTCCTTGGGTCTGGTCTGCTGTGGTAGAGCCCCGCCTCTATGGCTCTGGTGCTTAGAGCCTGTTGCTGTGCTGCCATGGTCAGAACATATGTACTGTCCTTCATGTATGCTAAGATTTTCTAATTTGCATCGTTATTATCTTCACTGCTCGGTCTATAAACACAATGACAAAAACATATATGTGGTTTGATCATGTACAGGTAGCACATTATTAACTGATATCGATGGCTTGGATTCTAACTGAACAGCCAATCGGCCCTCCCAGAAGTCCACTGTGGGATCTCTGTGATGTGCATAAGATATGGCCTGTCCTCTGTGTTTAAGCATTGCATGGGGAAGCGTGTCAGCGGCCCCAAGGTTAATTGGTAAATCTGATGTGTCAGCATGCTGCTTGGCTCAGCTCAGTGGCTATGAATGGGTAGCAGCTCCCTACAGGCTATAACACCTACTTACACTGCAGGGCCCATGATGGGAAGCCACAATACAAGGAGTCAAAAGCAGTGGAGTGAAGATACACATTTTAAAGGCTCTTGTTCTCTGCTCCAGGTTACATTTCTGGACTAGTTTCATTTTAAGACTCATATTTTCACCTGCAACTTGTAGAAGCAAATCAATTGTGGGTTGTTGTACTCATTTGTTCTTTATATGCACTGATGGGATTTATTCAACATAAACCTTCTACTAAATTCCTTTTATTCCAGTTAGGGACAAATTAAGAGTCAAACCCTACTCCCTGGTTTAACCAGCCACTCGGATATCGAAATCGATCTGAACTGGAAAACTAACAAGCCCAAGAATGCACGAAGGGGTTGAAATTCAAACCTGCCACCAATTTCAATGTGTGATTCTGGTTTCTTTCTGTACCTGTATAGATGTATACAGTATAGGGGGAATGGAGAACATCTTAATTCTGGCCTTTTCCCTGACTACTTTTTTTGGGAAATAAAATGGTGTTTATGGCCAAATCTGGAGGTACTTTTGTTTTTCAGTTACATTTAATCTGTGTATATAGTCTTTTACTTCTACCTGTAAATTCCCTAAATAACCATATACACATGAAACAATATCCATTAAGTAGGCTTTTCGTACTGGTTTCCAAAAAAATTACAAAAAGATTTTCTTTATATTTTGTAAACAAGTGCAGCAATTTCCTAGAATTAATAATCATGCTTATTCCCTCTTTGAAAAATATTTCCATGGATACAGTTTTAAAATGGGATGTTTTCCTTCATTTGATATGAATATCAATCAAAAGACTTGAGGCTTCATATTCTTCAACGACCCTGCATTGTATTCCCTCTACTGCCACCCTCCTCTGACCAGACATAACATGTTTATTTATAAAGATGCTTCTTCTGCAAAGTCTAAAGCAAACTTCAGGGAGGGAGGGGAGGGAGGGAGAAAGAGAGAGAGAGAGAGAGAGAGAGAGAGAGAGAGAGAGAGAGAGAGAGAGAGAGAACTGAATTGGTGACTCCATAGATTGCGTCCCGGTACAGTGAGGCTTACGTAATATAGCATGGCCCTGTAGAGGTCTCAGGAGGAGCCACTATAGTGTGACTCATTCGACAAAGACTGATCTCTTTCTGGTTCTTTCCATTAATAACATAACATCCTAGTTTGGGTCTCTTCGTCTGCTACCTAAAATAAGACCCAAGGAGCAGCTGCCCACAGTCACAGGGTTTATATCTGTCACAGTTTAACACAAACTTCCTGGGTATTCAGTCCAATGCGTTGCTGTAGGATACTGCATTTAACTCGAGCCAATAGAAGATAACAGTACCTTGACAACTAGTTTACATTCTGAATTATTTAAATGACAGAGAGCAAAAATCTGAATTATGCAGCTACAGGGCAAACAGTAGCACATATAATGTTAATACAATAAATGAATCCATTAATAAATTAATTAATTAATTCATTCATCCATCTGACCCAGACAGACCTGTTTTAAGGAATGGTTGGGACTCCATTTTATGGTCATGTTTGGGGCATCTGATTCACTCATCCATGAATACATTTTTGTTGCAAATAGGCCTACAGTACATGCCAATTTGAGTGTGTACTAAAAGTGTCATTAAGAAGGATTCCCACATTCAGCGATGATGCTCTATGTGTCTATTTGTAAATGTGTGTAGGCTGGAATATGATGCCTTGATATGATATTACCAGAGTTATCCTACCGTTCCAAATACCACAGAAACCACTAATGAAAAACGTTAGATGCATTTAATGAAAGTGCAAAAGGGCATAAATCACATTGGGATGTTTTATTAACAGACAAAACAACCTAAAGATTAATTTAATACATTTACATATCTGCTCATGCTCAATGGTTTGTGACTACAGTATGTTTTTCTAAATCACAACTAATGATAATTTTTTGCCCCTTCAGGTTCAGATTAGATTTACATTTTAATTTTACTTTTATTTTGACAAAATATTGTGTTGTCAAGGACAGGCCTACAAGTTGCCGTCAGGGGAAAATCTTTAGTATTAAAAATTGTATTTAATGAGCATGTAGGAATGGTCAATCACACTGAGACAAATTGTAGTTATAAAGTATAACTAATTCGATGGTAGAAGCTTTTCAGTTGACATTATATGGAATGTTTTTGCAGCACATCCAGTAATGTTTGTTCAATTTTCCTTAGAAATAAGGGCATACAGGTATGTTGATGTTGCCATGCAAATTTATAATATTTTGCAATAGGTGTCAAAATGAAAGTTTATCTTCTCCAGACAGGAAAATGAGTTTCCGTTGAAGTCAGTAATGAAGCTTGATTAGTCTGTTAGTTCCTCCAGTATTTGTGGTGTGACATTCAACAAATGTAAAATTGATTCCCAGCTCTGGAAACCCCACAGGACCATCTGTTTTGTTCCTCTGTGTGAGAAAAAATCCTTTGCCTGCAAACATTTGCTCCAGCTAATGGTGATAGTCGGATGTAGTCACAAGGAAGGACCTCATACATCCAGCATTAATGGCTAAATGGCTGAAAGACTACCCCCACTTGACATGAATATTGAAGTTAATAATACGTTTTCTATAACTCTCACTTCTTTGACTGTGTGGAGTCAACAAGAACTCGTCAAGTGGGCTGGGGGAAACTTGTACCTTGAACAACAACTTCGCTTGAGTTCCCATTCTTGCTTACTTTCTTTAAGGTTCATAATATTTCTGTCAATACTGACCAGGTGAAAGAGTTGACACTGCACCTAATGGCAATGGATTTTTCATTTATCTTATCCATGTACAAATCCTGTCTATAGGAGTTCTATAAATTGTTCTCAATTTAGCACACTGATAGCAATTCCACTGGTCTCCTGTGTGACTGTGTTAATGAGACTACTTTACACCCAGGGAGTTAATATGGAGCTAATTTTGATCTTTTTATCTTGGTTTATTCGCATTAACGCAAAGATCAATAACTTCCAAAGGCGCTTGCCCATTACTCTCTATTACCTCAATTGGCTGATGGACAGAGGGAAATAGGGTTTGTCACAGTAATATAATTCCCGCTACCTTGAGGAGTCCAGATTGGAAGGGTGGACGTGTCGGAAAGAATAATGACAGAGCTGCATCAAACAGACTTGAAGCCCTGCTTTAATGAGCAGCCCACAGTTGTTCTAACTAATTAATCCCACCCCTCTGCTCAGGATTACTTTCATAGGTGTGTGGGTGGGCACCAGCGTGTGCACCTATGCACACGTGTGTGTGTGTGTGCATGTGCGTGTACGCACTGCGTGGGCGTTTGTCATTGATGGACTTTTGTTGTGGTGATTTCCTTCTGACAAGCAGCAGCAAGGAGAGATACAGCTGCTGATGATAGCCCAGCGGGCCGCCAACAAGATGAAAGGCCAGCAAAGGTCATGCCCTTGAGCTAGGCTTCTTTGAAAGCAGATGTTACAGCTGCAGTAGCAGAAGGTACTGTAACAGAACATGCATTGGCCCTCACCAGTTTAGACTACAAATTGTCCTTGTATCGAGCTCATACTTATAGTATGCTGTCAATGACTTAGTGCCCTATTGTAACGATCTTAGTGAACGGTCTAAAGCGCAAGGAGAAAGCTGCATTCAGTGCATGTCCAAATCCACTTTTGCTACAGATTTTATGCCGGATAAAAAGGTTGTTGCACCAGGCGCATGTTTCAAAAGGGTTGTACTTACGCTCCTTCTTATTCATGGGTGTGTTTGGGGCATAATATACAATAAGACAATCAGAGTGCCATCTCCCATTGACTATAAAAATGTAGACGTGCTTGCACCTTGCCACTATTATACTGTGCTAGCAGACCATCTATGGCCACAGCAAGATATCTACAATGTGTTGATATAGGCTACACACTAATAATATTACACATTGTACTATTTTAATTTTAAATCTCTCCCATGTTGGTGCACTCCTGTGCGTCACTGTGTGTGTAACAAGCAGAGTGTACACATATGGCACTACTGTCTTTTAATAATGCGGCGTGTCATTTACTTTATGCTTATAGCAATGCGCCAGACCACAGCACACCTCATGTTTAGACCAACACACCCACTGGCGCTCAAATGGGTGCTGGACGAGTAAATGACTGCATCGGTCTGAGACTAGCAAAGACACTTTGTGCTGGGTGTAAGATAGGGACTCCAGTGTGTCTGATGTCTGTCCAACAACTGGGCTGGGAATGCTGTTCATTTAGCTGCAGTAAGGTCATTCTCTCCTTTCTCTCAGTCATGTACTCATTAGTACACACCTGCAGTTCTGGGAATCTGTAGATGTTGGAATACCCCAGAGGACATTTGTAGCTGGCAAAGCTCCCATCCAGAAAATATGAATTTCACATGAATTCCATTGCTTCGTACAAATCCGTGTGAAATTCTTTGATTTCTGCTGGGGAATATGCGTAGACAAAGATAGCGATTATGCCAAATCTTTTCCACCTCACAGCATTCTATATTCTCTTTTCCGCCACAATGGGGGGACACTGCAAGTATTAGAGATGCCCCGTACCACTTCTTTCTTGCCAATGCCAATTCAGAGTATGGAATTTTAAGTATCTGAAAATACCAAGTACCGATCCAGGACAGCTTGAATTTTGTGATACAGTACATTGTTGATTGTACTGTACATGTAAACAACACACTGTGCACTATTGCTGATACCGTACTCTGGTAGTAGGTGCACATCTCTATTTAAAGAGAATGCAACAAATGAATCTCATATTACACAAATACTGCCAACTACAACTTGAACCTAATTCAACTAATTGTTGTACATGGGGGTCATAACTAAGGGGGAAACTTGAAGTGACTTGAGATGCAATGCCTTTAACTAATTATGCCTAGCTAATTCCATAGCTAATAGCATGGGTTTACTTTTAGACAGAACAGGTGAGCGCAAACTATAGACACTTTTAAGATTTCAGATTATATGAAAGTATTTAGTTTAGTTCAAGGAATTTATTTTTACCTCAGCTAACCTCACTTCAGCATTTAATAATGACGCTAACGTGCATTGGTTTTACATTGACAACGAGAGTTGCATATACAGTAGGCATGAGAAAGTTGTGCTCTAGCTGATATGACCTTTTTTATTCTTGAAAATGCCTAGGCTGCACTGGAAATATACTGTATTTTATTTGTAGCTATTGTATCTATATTGCTTTTTGCTGCAGGTGAAGCTAAATATAAGCATGGAACTTCAATCGGATGTGTAAATACCTGACTAATATATTATTCTATTCTCTCCTATACCATTAAAAACAAGCACTGCGAATAATGATAGATCAACCCCCACGTTCTACAGTAAAACACAACAGAAATGCTAAAAATAGGCTTTCGGCTGTCTTCCTCCTTCCACACTCTTTCAAAGGTAGAGGACTATATTGTTGGAAAAATGCCATTAAATGACAGTTGCACTAGCAAGAAAATAAACGAGGTGGAGATGTGCAAGTGATTATACTAGAAGAGTTAAAACCAGTGGAAAAGAAAACTGCTAAAACAACGCAATCAGTATGGCGTTATGGAAACCTTAGAAACAAGAAGTGCTTATAAGATGCTATTCTTCTGTGATTTCAATACTCTGAAGACAACAAAGACAGCACAATAAATCATATGCAGTGTGATAGAATGTAAGTAAGTAATTAGTTATGGCCTTAAAAGCATGAGTCAGTCAGTGTAAGTCGGAAATATGTAATATGCTGTCTGTCAGTTCATTACAAAATCCTTGGCATCAGCAGGCTTTCATAGTCACTGATGGCATTACAGTAATCCAGTCAGCTATAAAAGCATTGGTTCTCAAGATGGCAGAGATCTGAAAAAGACTCAAATGTGTTAAAATTAAGTCGGTGGAGTCAGGTATTCTGGAGAAACATTGTTGATATTTGAAGAAAACAAAAACACCTCTCGCTTCAATGCCAAAAGGTGCTGCATCAAAAGCCCCCCACATTGTACACGCATTGACAAGGCTGAGATAGTGTGTGGTGCGGTCTGCACCACTATGTTTGCTTTCCCATTTACAGAGTAAGGTCTGTATAGAAACACCGGATGGTTTTTCAGTGTGCACACTGAAGTGGACGCGGACCACAAGTAGTAGTGTTTTGTACTATTTTCTGCAACTTCTATTATATCAGGTCCATGTTTTCTTGACAGATGTACAGTATGTATCCCAAATAAGAAAATGAGCCCATGTGAGTTACAGTTCTCTAGGGGTCTCATGGGAAATGAAGTCCTTGTACTGACTTCAATATCAGATGTTATATAATTTCAGTTAATTTGAGTAATGTCCAATATCATGGCAAACAAACCGGAGAGTGACCATATGGGTGGACATGTTGGAAATACAAATAATTATATGTAAGTCAAACCAGAGAGGAAATGTGTGGCTCTGACAGGAGATATCCATTTATATATTGTATCCAATAAAAATGTGAGATTGGATCTATAAAGTACATTTAATTGACTTTTGTGTTTTAAGAAATCATTGGAAACGGCACACCTAGCACAAGGCAAATAAAGCTAAAAGAAAAATATTATAATAATATTTTTTACATTCTCATTCATCTTTACAACAGAGTGATATTGGTGGCATTACCACTATTTGATGTTGTAAGAAGCAAGGTCGTAACTACCCATAATGTAGGCAATGCAACCGCATTGGGTCTCGGCATAAGCTATGGAGCCCTGAATGTGGGCCCTTAGCGATCAGCCTGACCATTCAGTGCATATCTCTTCTTTCGACCAGATAACCACCATTTTCGTTCAGATGCTAGCCGTCAGTAGGTATAGTGCTCAATGTGCAGGCATCTGCTGGAATGCTGTCATTTTTTATTTTGTTTACAAAATCTGCTATGCATAAAGCACACATAGGTTATCTTATTTTACATTCACAATAATAGTTTTTTTACAGTCTAGTAATGATTAATGGTCGATTTGATGTTAAAATGTGTGGAGTTGGCCAGTGGAATTATGGGATATGGTGATGATATGACATGCGTATTGCATAGGAAAATCATTTTACGAGTAGCCTGTTCAATTTGTAGAAAGCGGGAAATGCAGAAATATATTTTTTATATGAACATAAAAACAGACATGAAACAAATAATTAAAGAGGCAGTTGAAAATGAAAAGCTATTTGACTGTTGATCAACCAACTCAGTTTTCACTTGTCAATGCCGGTGTGCTGTAACCAATAATGTTTTCATCTGTGATGGTGTGGCAACGGTAGCTTTCATCGTTGATGTTTGACTTGTGAATTATAATTATAATCCATAGCCTTGTAAGGCAATGTATACTGTATGTCTTGATATTACCCCTGATTTCCTAAAATGCTTATAGGCTATTACTCCTGCAGATATTTGGCATTGGTAGGCTAGTGCAACGCATTTCGCTGTTTCCGTTTAATAAATTAGGCTGGGTTGGGTATACGTTACTTTTAAATGTAATCCATTACAGTTACTAGTTACCAGACTAAAATTATAATCAGTAACGTAATTTGTGGATAATTTAAATTTAGTAACATAATCTGATTACTTTCCATTACTTTTAAATTACTTCATGCCTAAACATTGTTCTTTGAAATGCCATCCAAAGCAATTTACTGCCTTGTCGCACCAAATCTTTCTATTTTTGTGACTGTTTATGTTGCTCAGGGGTCAGATTAAAGTAGGACTTAATTTCAATTATTGATTGACGTTTATTAAAGGTTAATACAACAGTCGATTGTTTTATGCATTTTTTTTCTGCAAACTTCCATTTAAAAGTTGAAAGTAGTCCTAGAAGTAATCATCTAATAAAAAATAAAAAAACACCTCTACCTAATCTGAATCCACTATTTTGTCTGGTAACTGTAATGGATTACAGTTCATGTTTTTTTTTTATTATTAGTTACAAGTTAATGATTACATGTAATCAGTTACTTCCCAACCCTGAAGTTAGGCTCAATTTAGAAACGGCTTGCTTCAAAATAGACTATTATTGTTAAGGTCCCGCTTTAACCACTCTGCATTGGGGCCCGTTGTTGCCTTGTTACGCTATTGGTAAGGAGTGTATACAACACAAACAAAACACCATAAAACAAATATAATGGACCTGAAGATTTATAGATACAATGACATTTGGCTCTGCCTTTAATAATATAACAGTCAACAGGCTCTCAGTGTACGGAACACAACAACGTGAGCAGACCCAAGCCAAGCAGATGCCCATCTGGTGTGCAGCTGTGGTGTGCTGGGGATGTGGACCATCGCTTGGTACGTTAAAATGACTATAATGCTATTTTCTTTGAATATGAATAATACATCTTTCCTTCTAGTTCATACACATCTGCTGTGTTTCATACTTGTAATTATCACCATCCACCAGATCTGGCTTTAATAAAGCAATCGTCACAAATTCAAAAGGTGGTAAGGCCAAATAAAACCAATTTGCTGTGGCTTAAGATGGTACTGGGCTGTTATTTTTGTGTGTGTGTTTTCCCATCCAACTGAGCCCATGGCTGACTGTATGTGTAAAATATATCATTCCAAGGTGTATGGAGAGAATACAGCATCAAATATCATGCCTAGGCATAAACATGACTGTGAAGAATATGCTTCTTCTGTCTTGAGTGGGGGGTCAGGGTGGTCTATTTCGTGCTTTACAAACCATGCTAATACTAATAATGATGCAGCCACACAGTGACAAACAGCCCATGTTAATTCTTACATAACATGTTGAAAACACAAAGCTTAACTCTTCTGAAACCTGCAGCTGCTTGTTAGGGATGCTTATCAAGAGTTTCTAAGCAGCAGAGCAAAGAATGGATTGGATATCGCGTGCTAATGAGATTCATTACCAGTCAATAATTTTAAGAGGCTTTGTGATCTAATCCCACAAGGGAAAGGCATTAGCAAGAGTTGAATTAGAACATGCCAGTGATTCAAATAAAATACCATTTGATCGGTCAAATCACCAGAAATCATCAGCTAAGATTTATAATTAAAGGACCATGTTAAAACATTTAGCGACGGCATCTGAAAAAAATGCCTATCACACGTTAATATATTTTCTTCTTATCTAAAAACTGGATATGGTCATTTATGAGTCATCCTTGTCTTTCCTCATCCACCTCTCATTTGTCTTTCCTATAGCCTTCCCAGATTTGAGCCCCTCCCTGCAATGTTCTTCCTTGCCCTGCATGTTTCACCACGGCGATAGGCACGCGCTGGATCTCTGCTGCATTACTAGAGGTTTGGCCAGGGTTTTTTCTTTTTTCATTTTACTGTGGATGACTCACACTTGTAAAAAAAGAAAAGAAAAGTGCAGTTTACTAAAAAGCTGCAAACTGAGCAAATTAACCCCCAAGTAAGCTGTCTGTTGCAATTAAGCTCCCCTTCTTTACTGTTTAATACTTTCAATTAGCTAACGATGTCATGCCATATTCAGTTAAAAGTAAACGTGTAACCATGCACCAAAACTTATTGTAAAACATTGATGTAAAATTAATGTTAATATGTATTCCCGTTATCTCAAACACATTCAGTTGGATTTTTGTCTAGTAAATGAGTAATGTGTAAACGTCTAATAAAAGAGACATTGAAATTGCCCTTGTGGTTGGAACATGCATTGCAAAAACATTTACCTCTCTCAAACCTGAGTGCTTGCTTCCTCTCTATACCACGCTAACTACTCTCATAGGTTCACACTATTCTCTTTCCTTCCCCTACAACTGCCCACACATTTACAGACAGTTACTGTTGCATAAAACGAACAGAAATTAATATTTAATTAATATTCATATTATAAATTAATAATAATAATAATAATAACAACAAAACACAATTATTATTTTCGATTATGTATGCAATGCAGACACAAAACACTAACTTAAAACATAGGGTGCAAAATATTTTATAAAAAATATAAAGAAATGGGCCATACAATTATATTTTATTTTCATAGATTAATTTACAGTCTCATAAATTACCTTTCCTCCTCCATGTTGTGATGACACACTCAATGAGATAATGTAATTTAAAATGGTGAACCCTTAATCCAAGCACTTTCTTCACTGGACATCTAATTATGCTAAATGGCTCTCTTAGTGTGTGAGTGGTCTTTTCACCACTGCAGGTCTTAATAAGTATGTGGGTTGCTGGATACTCGCTGACCTGCTCATTATTCTTAGGCATTACCTTGCCTCTCAGGGAGATGTGCCTAATTGTTTGCAGCTACAGTAGCTGCAAAGTAGGACTTGTGTACCATGCCATACGATAGCATGCCTCCTCATAGAATGGCTTTACCAGTTGCGTTAGACCCAAGGATTCAACATTAGTTCCACAAGGAATTCTCAAGTGCATAGACTTCTATGTGGAACAAAGGGTCTTTATCATGCTGCTGCTGCTGCAGATGAGGAAGAGTGTGATTGCCAGCGCAACAGTAAAACCTGTTGCTCACCAGAGAGGTTTCTTCTGAAGCATTAGAGGTAGGTGTGTGCGCGTGCGTGTGTGTGTGTAAATGCTCAGGTACACCCAAAAGACACACACACACACACACACACACACACACACACACATACCGTATGTGTGCTAGCAAATGTGTGTGCGCTTGATGTGTTCTTCTCTTCTCTATTACATGACAAATGCCATGCTAGTCACCTGCAGCACTCGCTCCAGGTCCATATTGCTTAGAACATTCCACTGGCTGACAGGCCAGATTGAGGAGAATGTCTGTGAGCAAGGAAGAGCACGCACACATCCTCACCCCCCCCCCCCTCTCCCTCTCTCCTCTGCCCTACAGGCTGGCTCCAGACCAGATGTTAGCAGAGCCTGATATACAGCCTCAGCAGTGGCCACTGAGCTATGTGAGTATTTGTACACGTAATTGAGCTGTGGTGTTTTATTACTCTGTGTATGTGTTTGTTTGTTTGTGTGTGTGTGTGTGTGTAAACAATTTAAGGTGTGTGTGTGTGTGTGTGTGTGTGTGTCGATTATGTGTCAACGCATTCTTCTGAGAAGGAAATACGACGGCCATCTTGTGTCATCGCTGCTGCCTGATAGCATATAAAATAGTTTGCACCTCATTAGGCAGTGTAAATGAAGGACTGCACAGGTCAGGGTCATACAGAGCAATGGAAGGATGGATATCAGACTGCTCTGAGGTAGACAAGGAGCTTGAATTATTTCACTTGAATATACTATATTCCTGTTTGAAATCAATTGTAGATTGAGGATGAAAGCTTTCAGTAAAACAACAGTATTGCTGTACTGAATTACTTCCTTTAAATCAATACTCGGAAATGAATAATAAACTAAAGACAAGTATTCATTTTATTTTAACGTATGACTTTTACTCCATATGTGAAATACAAACATTGTACTTTTAAGATATCTGTTACTTCAGCAGATGCATTTTATTTTCATTTCTAAAATGCTGAGAAGCCGTACGTTGTGTTAATCACAAGAGAAAAGCAATCTCAGTAAACTACTCATAAAGGTCAAAGTGCTTGCTGCATTTTTTTACAATTTAATTTGAAGGTGACGGTGTCATCGATCAATATAGCAGATGGCAATTCCTCACCAGAATACCCATGGCCATATCTGATCTGAAGTCTATAATATTTCAGATTTTATAAATGAAGGACAGATTCATAGCTTTCAATGGTTTCTCTGTTTACCGCACACAAACCATCACTGCCTTCAAATATTTGCCATACATCCTGGTATAAAACAACAATGGCTGTCTGTCTTTGACTCACTTGTGTTTCAATAGGTATTTCTATAGGCTTTTAAGCATAGAGGATTCTGAGTTGACATCACACGTCATGTGATTTTGGTGCCATGATGGGGGTCAAACATCTTTTGATTTCCATTGACTTACATGGCGCGAATGTGTGTGACGTGATGCACTGCCAACAAGGAATCTCACCCAGAGCATGTTTATAATAAGCTGTTGATCTGAGAATTCATACGCCATCGTGTATGAATGCGTTTGTGTTTGTGAATGGGGGAGTGTGAGACAATACTGTAAAGCGCTTTGAGTGGCCGGAAGGTTAGGAAAGCACTATATAAATGCAGTCCATTTACCATTTACCATATGACCCTTCAAGGAGATAATATTGTATATGGGCAAAAAGAGCACACATATTACACTCAAAACTACTGGAGAGGAAATCGGACGGCAACACATCATGCTAAATTGCTTTACCTAGCTTTACCTATCTTAAAACTTATATAAATATTATAAATATTACACTTACATATTTCACCATGTCGAAGAATTATTTTTGCAGCATATATGTCTACCAGTCACCACATGTACGCATATTGAGGATCCTACAGTTTTCCCATTCGTCCTTCTGATGCCTCCATTTCAACCATTTTTTTTTACTTAAAGGCTAATTTGTTCACTTAAACAACATATATAAACTTAGTTATGGGTTCTGTACCTTGATGGTAATGCGTCTCGGCACACAGCAACATTTAGGCTTGTTGTAGTTATTTGTTATCAGATGAAAGTGATGACGAGGCACCTTCTCACAATACAAAGTCAATGGAAGTCCAAAGATCCAAAGATAATTACCAGAAATGTTTACATTGGTTTTGTTTACTGTAGTCCCAATTACACTGGCTGCACCTGCTTAAAGAAGTCTACAGCACACACAGGGACGGCAGGGCAGGATGCACTCTAGCATCCATGAACCCTATTTCTTAGCCAGCATAGCGGACTGCTGAGGAGAATTAGCCATAAGATCCCATATACTGCTGTGTTATCCTGATGTAATGATGTGCTCAGGCTCTCACATATCACATATCACATATCAGGACTGTTTTCTGGTCTTATTTGATCTTCTTTCCTTAAGATATCATCTTACTGCCTGTCAATAGCGCTTCTCTCAGTAACACTAAGCTACTCCCAACTTTGCCTACTGGTAATGGTTACTCACTCTCTCTCTCTCTCTCTCTCTCTCTCACACACACACACACACACACACACACACAGACACACACACACACACACACACACACACACACACACACGCAGTACTGTTGAATCAAGTACGGTAAACTTTAAAAGCTTCACGTGTACAGTTGGAAAAACCCACGTCTTTTAGATTCCCTTGAGGTCTCTTCTAACTGCAGGCACAGGTGCCTTGATAGTTTGAGACTGCCATCAAAGGAGGCACCCATAATCCAGACCTGGTAAATTATCCTGATGGCAAAAGGATAAATAGTTAATGTAAATCGGTGTTCAAAGGCTCCAATGATACCTATGAACTCTTATTGCCAGGACAATATAATTTCACTTCGAGACATTCCACATGCAAGCCAAAACCAAAGCACCAATGCTTTTGTATCGAAAGGGCTGTATCGCCTATTTACTAAGAAAAATACAATCATTGGGATTATTGTGATATGCAATTAAAATGTATGCAATAATTATGTAGAAATAACCATGACTGGTTGTCCAGTGCCATGTTCTGGGCTAGGAGAGGCGGTTAGTTTCTTTCACTGGGACAAGGTCAGCCAGAACAGCCAGTGAACATTGCCAACTCAAGACCACGGGCATCATTAACTGCCATGCAGAGGGGGAGAAAATGACTTATTTTCATTGGCATCATTGGCGCTTGGGCCTGCATGAATGCTACCATAAGCCCAAGGCTTCCACCTCATGAGAGGTGTCATGGTGGCCGTGGTTAATAGAATGTGTATACGGTCCAAATATTCAGCACAACAGACCTAATGAGACAAATGCCTTGTTAATATGGACATCTTAAAAGGCATGCAATGGTGCGCTGTAATGTGTGAAGTCGCAGAAGATTGTGTTTTCTTCACATCATAAATTTAGACTGGCACGGTTGAAAAATAAACACTGCATGCTCTATTTCTTTACTGCCCATGCAAGCAAACAGACAGACAGACACACAGTCATTCACACCTGAAGACATATCATGTGTTGCTCAATATAAATGGCTCTCAAGAGACCCCCAAAGAGGACAAAACGTATTACAGGCTTACTAGATGAATCACGTTTCAAAACCAACTGCAATCTGAAAGAAAATAGAGGGCAACATGACCAACTTTTATGCAGCCACTGGAGTCTGGATCAAATAGGCATAAGACTGAAAAACATATGGTTCAACCTTGACTTTGAAAAGACTTCACATGGTCCAAAGTCATTTTTGAACAAGGTTACCTGAAAGTGGACTTTTTTTTTAACAAATCCCATACACAGTAATGTATAGGTGAAAATAAACAATTGATTATCTTTGCTGGTGAGCACACTTAAAACTGTATAATACACCAGATTCTTCACAAATAGGCCATAACTACATCACTACTTTCTCCCCCCCTCTCTCATTCTTTCTCTCTCTCTCACTCACTCTCTCTATCCCTCTCTACCTCTCTCTTTCTCTCTCTTTTACTCTCTCACTCTCCCTCTCTTTCTCTCTCTCTCATCACATCATCTGTCGACGATGGTGCTGAATCTGCTCAGAACTAAAAAACAATCATCTTCATGTGTGGCCTGTCTTGTCTGCCTTCAACATAATCAGTATGGAACAGACTTCGTTGACCTTTACACATCTCTTTGAGGGAATAGAAAGTACAGTAGATATCGATGTTGAAAGACCTGCTATCTCACAAGACCCAACGCTGGGACGCCTGCAACATCCTAGAAATGACACATAACATCACCTAGCTACATGTACAGTACACATACCATACTGCATGTACAGCTCAAGGCAAATAAAGCCATTTTACATTAATACGTGTTATAGCACAAGTTATTTAAGTTATGAGAAAATGTAATTAAATACATTATGGGAAAATACCATTGTCATATAAGATTTGTTCTTGAATTGGCATGTTTCCTTCAGTTATGATGAACCTGGTGGATGAAACTGCAGACGCTGTAGACAAAGAACTCTGATGTATAAACCTGCCCTTCCTGAGTACACGTTTGGGGCATTGTAGCCTGGGGCTCAGGCCTGCTATTGGCTACTAGTACAGAGATATGAGTCACACTTCTGCTGCCACAGCTTGCAATTGCATGTATCTTGGCAGGACTAAGTAACACACGGCACTCCCAGCAAGGTGAAGCTGCTTTACACTTTTTTTTCTTTTTCGGCTAGCGGAGAAAAGTTACAGTGAAGAGTTGAACGTTGGACAGGGGAATTATGGAGATTATTCATTCTCATCAATCTTCCATTCATCTTTCAACATCCATCTGTTCTCATTTGAAAGAGAAATGTACCGGCCATCTTGCAAGGAGATTACCAACAGTGGTTACGTCCCATGTTGCTGTCCAGCTCCTAATTGCAAACAAATTGACAAAGAGAGTCATAATGATTCTCTGTGATCTAAAGATTTTCATTTTTGCAGCAGTGATTGTTTTTCCACATTTATAGCCAAGTACAATGCAATAGTCAGTGCTTGAGCATCACCCATTTATTAAAACTATGTATCATCTACATCGTAGCAGTTTTTCTTTCTTTTATTTCTCGGTGTGCTGACATATACCGTACAACCCAAGGCACTGGGTTTGGTGTAATCACATATATAACTCTTTCTCAATACAATTGTTCTTAGAAATTATTTTTGAGTTTTGCCATAATAATTTCAACATGCAGCCGAAACCTGACACCTTGCTAGTGTGTTCACCGTTTCCTTGGAAACCTGTTATTGCCAACAAAACAAAGTAGTCTCTAAGGGCGAAATATAAGATGACAGCAACAGCAAGACTTTGTTTTGCTACAACCCTCAGCTGCCCTGTGATGATGTAACACAATAATACAAAAAGCATGCAAATACGGTCTGTATAACCTCCCTGTTTGATGAACATCATCAGCATAGTCAATATAATATACTGTGTACATGCAAATCTTTCCAGCCACAGCAACTAACATGTATTGTATTGTATTCCCTTAATGCTGAGGTACAATTCATTCTGCGTCAATGAAGCCAAAGCTGCAGGCTAAGCTCAAGGGGAGGTTGTTAACGCGAGGAAAGCCCTCAATCATTTCAGCGAGGGGGTCCACAGGCCACGGCCATGATTCAGCTGTGTATGTGACTTGTAACAGGGCTTTCCTTTTATCAGCTGGCCCCCATGAGAAAATCACAAAGCACAATCTATATCCGGTGAGGGTGAGGTTGACTCTGCCACAGATGCAATCGCTTCTTGAGACAAGCTGTAAATGAAGGCTGATCTACCTATAGGTGTGTGAGTCACAGCGAAATCAGTAGAGATATTGTGTTAGCTTTCCGTCAACGGGTTTAAACTTGGACTGGCTGAGGGACGTTTCTTGATATTGAACTGTACATATTGTGTGCTGGGTGTAATGGTGTTCATTATATGATACAGCCCATTCATTTTATAGAGAGGTACACAACCAACATTAACTCCATGTTGACCCCTGGCTAACAGGAGGTAACTGAGATGCAAGCATCACACAGGAGACCATGTACCAACCGACTTTGCATGTTCCCTGTTAAACAGAAGTATGGCTGAGAACATTTTGTGTTCTGAGAGGTACCAGGCCAGAACATACAATGGCCCTGTAGGATATTACCTTGACTTTAGATGTGTTTAAATGATCGTGTGCTATAAGTGATTTGGCCTGGAAAGCAGCTATCTTACACTTTGAAAGCTACATTTTAAGAGATAAAAATGTATATTTTTCAAATGGAATATTTAATGCTGGAGAAAATGTTTATGTTTAAATGTTGTATATTTTAAAATTGATCATGGCTTCTGCAAGGGTTTATTTATTTAATATTATTTTATTTATTTATTAATTTTATTATTATTAGTAGTAGTAGTAGTATTCCATTTACTCTTTAGTCAAGGAGGAAATTAATAAGAAGGAAGGAAAAAGATAGTTATTTAGAAAATAATAATGCATTAAAAATGCAAATTGAAAGTGACATAATAAAGACCTCCAACTCCATTTCTCTTGTCCAAACTACACTCACCTAAAGGATTATTAGGAACACCATACTAATACTGTGTTTGACCCCCTTTCGCCTTCAGAACTGCCTT
>JAODUE010023494.1:0-23194 GCA_027564755.1 Amblyopsis hoosieri | reverse complement strand
TGTGTGTGTGTGTGTGTGTGTGTGTGTGTGTGTGTGTGTGTGTGTGTGTGCGTGTGCGTGTGTGTGTGTGTGTGTGTCCCCCAGGCGACAGCGGGAAGCTGCAGTGGACCGCCAACTGGGTGACGTTCCTGGACACCATGCTGCAGATGATCGTGGTGGGCCTGTCTGGGCGGAGCCTGCGTCTGCCAACCAGGATCCGCGGTGTGTGCATCGACCCTGCCCTACACCTGGAGAAGGTCTCTGAGTACGCAGAGGGCAAGAAAGGTGTGTGCTCTGTGAAGATAATGTTAGAAGGCTTTTTGAAAGATGGGAAGAGCCTAATATACGGACCATAAGGACCAGACATTGGCCCTATCTTACACCTGGCGCAATGCAGCACAAAGCGGGAACGCAAGTGTCTTTTCTAGTTTCAGGCCGACGCAGTTGTCATTTTCCCATCCAGCGCCCATGTTGTCTAAATAGCAAATGCACTTGGTGTGTTGGTCTTAACATGAGGAGTGGTCTAGCGCATTGCGGCACATTTTTATCTTGAGGCAGCAGAACGTGATTATCAATATAGTGTCACATATGGCAGGTGGACCATGTGTGTACACTCTGCTTGTTACACCTACAGGGACGTGCAGCGCACAAATATGCAAAGGATTAAAAATGAATAGAGTACAATGTGAAAAATCATTAGTGTGTAACCTACATAAACATATTTTAGGAATCTCGCTATTGCCTAGATGGTCTGCTCCAGCAGTTTCACAAACCCGTCGGTAAAATTGGAATCCACTTTTGATGCAAGCGCGCCTTGAATTTTTAAAGGGAATGGGATGTGACACTCTGATTGGTTTATGGTATGTTACGCCAGTTAAAATAGCAAGCGTTGATTTGGGCACAGCCTAAATCCAGTTAAAATAGGGTCCCATGTCTACAAACTGTACTTGTTGTTTTGTTCTGTTTTTAACTTGTGGTTCCTGGTTCCTGCACCCAATGCACAGCCGTGGACGTGCACGTAAACCGTTGCCTCGACAACATCGTGGCGGGCGGAGTCCAGATCAGCGGACTTCATGCCACCGTGGCGCCCCGTCGCCAACAGCAACAGAGCCTGCCCACTCTGGAGGAGTTTGTGTTTGTTCCCTACATGGAGACGGAGTGCCTCACGTCCAATCAGGCGCTGGTAGAGGAGCTCAGGCTCTGCAAAGGTACAGTACAGGCCCCTTTAAATTTACATGTGCTCTGTACAGTATGCGGAAGGTTACCAATGGTCATGGGATTAGAATGTTCTTTTCTTTGTGGAATATCAGGGAATTGTATGTTAATATATTGTAACATGTATGTTAATATAGCCTATTCATGATAGCCTCACTGCCCACACCTACTAGTCTAATGTTAAAAGCCTAGGTCACCACACAATGATTTATTGATTGCAAGTATTAAACAACATAATCATGAGCATATAGAGGGGAGGGGATAACATATTTATTTCCTATCAAAACAACTGACTTTTTGTTACTTTGTAAAAATGCATGCAGAATTGTGGCCACTAACTAGTAATTTTGGCTCAACTGGCTTGGTGGCCTGAGTGGCCAGTGGAAATTTACCCCTGGGTACAGCTATCCCTTTTACAAAGACATTGTTGTGGTGGCCTGTTTCTTTCATTCATTATAGGTCAGTAGGGCTGTCCCGAATACCATTTTACAGGCTTCGAATACTTGATGCCATTTTCAAACGAGCACTCGAATACTCTATCAAAAACACCATTAAAAACACTCAACTATAATTGTTTCATAGCCTGTTAAAAATCAAAGCGGGAGGCAGGACCTTTCAGGACGTTTTAAATGGCACATAATTGTACAGCAGCAACTACAATCAACGCTTTTAACTTTGAGTCAACTACTCACCTATGAAGTGAGTAGTAGTCCACCAGACCACCAGTAACAAAAACAATCAAAAACTATCTTGTTACATTTGCAAGGGTCCAGACAATCCAGTAAAATGTTTAGTCCAAAACACATTGCATTAATAAATACTGCAAGGCCTGCTTTTCATTTACCATTCATTTTATATTAGCCGGCAGATGTAATTTTCCATTCATAGCTTCAATAAGCACACATGGCCGCTTTGATTGACACGTAAATTGACCCAATCGGAGCTGTCCAAAAGCATATACAGTATTAGCCAAAAAGTGTGTTAAATGAATAGCCCTGCTCTCTTCTTACAGACAGAGCCAATTGCAATTGATTGTGTTGATGACACAGTGTAGGGCAGGCAATTACATTTTAACATGTGGGTTTATATGGAGACAGTACCTGAATAATCGAGTATTTGGGGCCAGCCCTAGGTCATGGTAATTCAGATGTTCGTTTTTTTTTCTTCTGTAGTCTTCAGTAATAGTCGGGGGTTTTGACTTGGGGTGGGAATCCTGGATATTGTAAACATGAGTTTAACAGCATCAGTCTGATAAGCAGTGTTGGGCAAGCTACATTGAAAATGTAGTGAGCTGAGCTATCAGTTATTCTACGTTAAATTAAGATTCACTACACTGAAGCTACCCCAAGAGAAATTTAGCAAACTAAGCTACAGCAACATGGCAAAGTTAGTTCACTACATTTAAGCTATTTTTTTTCTACATTCTATTGTACCAACATTCAAAAGTGTAAGTCAAACAAACAAATAAACAGGGCAAAACTGTTCAGTTCAACTGTTTAGTTATATAGTTAACTGTTTTCAACTGTTTAACAATAATCTGTGTTCTCTGCTCTCACTGTTCTTTATATCACGTAAACTCAGTCTTGTCTTTATTCCCCCTCAATCCCCTGCATCAAAGTCTCAGGCATCAGCCCAGTGATTGGTAGACCCATGTCTACGGCATCACCGTCATACGGAAGTGCTTCTGTCGGCTACACATAGCCTAGGTCCGTGTATGTGGTGGCATCACCTACTGATTCTTAGCAGTTGTATCAGACTTAAGCTTGAGCTGCAGATTCAGATATGCTTGGGAAAATGTAGCTTCTGTGGACGCTACCACACTACTTGATCAATTAAAGAGCTACAGCGCAGCTACCACCACCCTACTCAGAAATGTAGTTTAACTAGTAGCGTCGCTACAAGTAGCAGTAACGACGCTACTGCCCAACACTCTGCTGACAAGGCTATGCCTATAAGTGGGTACTAGCGATAAGTATGACTTATTCTAAAGACTCGACTGCGGCTCTCTCTACCAAAAGCCTGTTTACTTCCCACCACCAGGTTTAATCCACAAGCTGCAGCATAAACTCACTCCCCATGGAGTCAAGCTCACCATTCCCGGCCTGGAGGGGGCGTCGGACGTCCCCCTGCCGTCCCCAGACACCTGTGAGCCTGGCCTGGTGCGGCTGCTGGCCCTGCTGTGTTGCCTGGAGCTGAACGGCAACCTCCGCACGGAGCTGGAGCAGACTGTGGAGAAGGAGAGGGTGTGCCTGCTCAGGGATCCCCTGCTGCGGGGCCTGCTGGAGGGGCCTGCCCTCAGACACTGCCTGGACACAGCCATGGAGAACAGCACCCCTGGCCGCATGAAAGTGCTGGAGGTACGTCTGTTTACATCCACATGACATCAAACGCTTTGTGGTCAATGGACAATGTTGCTGTTGCTATGGTTTCTGGTGTAATTCCCCCCCCCCACACACACACACAGGCTTTTGCCAACAACGGACAGCTCTTCTCTCGCACTGTGCTGCTCCTCAACATTCAGCCCATGCTGCGTCTGGAATACATTGCCACGGCAACCAGTGGTGACCGCCTTGCCCCTTACCAAGCCTTCCTGGATGAGTCTGGGGTCACCCCAGCCCAATGGGACCCCCTCAGTGCTCCCGCAGACCCAGGGCTGGCCGGGGCCCACCTGGTTGTGTGTAATGACGCCTGGGGCCCACTAGGGGCAGCGGCCACCACACTGGTGGCAAACCTGGCCTCTGGAGCCAAGGAGGGGGGCTTTGTCCTGCTGCACACCCTGCTGAGAGGACACACGCTGGGGGAGACGCTGGCATTCCTCTCCTGCAGCTCTCAGAGCACCAGCACACAGCCAGGCCTGCTGTCACAGGTACTGCTTTAGTACGCATACCGCTGCTGTAGTACACGCGTTAGTACACATACCGCTGCTCTAGTACACATACCGCTGCTCTAGTACACACGTTAGTACGCATACCGCTGCTCTAGTGCGCATACTGCTGCTCTAGTACACATGTTGGTACACAAATCGCTGCTCTAGTACACATACCGCTGCTCTAGTACACACAAGTATGCATACTACTGCTCTAGTACGCATACTGCCGCTGTAGTACACACAGCTGCTCTAATACACATGTTAGTATGCATACTGCTGCTCTAGTACGTACACCGCTGCTCTAGTACACATGTTAGTACACATACCGCTGCTCTAGTACGCATACTGCTGCTCTAGTACACACGTTAGTACACATACCACTGCTCTAGTACACATACTGCTGCACTAGTATGCACTAGTTAGTACGCATGCTGCTACTCTAGTACACACATTAGTATACGTACTGCTGCTCTAGTATGCATACTGCTGCACTAGTACACACGGTTGTACACTTACTGCTGCTCTAGTATGCATACTGCTGCACTATTACACATGGTAGTACACTTACTGCTGCTCTAGTACACACTAGTTAGTACACATACTGCTGCTCTAGTACACACTAGTTAGTACGCATACTGCTGCTCTAGTACTCATACTACACATACAGTCCTCATAGGTCAGTACTAGTACTGCGGTACAGTACTGTTGCTAGGGTTACCACTAATACCTCTGAGCCTGACCACCCACTGCTAAAGCATGCTAAAATGTAGGCAAGGAGCTGAGGGGGAGGGGTGTTAACATAAATAATAATGTTCTGGCTGTCCATAAAAGCTGCATCAACACAACAGGCTCACATATCACTCTCTCCCCTTCAGGCTGAGTGGGAGGACGTGTTTGCCAAGGCTTCCCTCAGCCTAGTGGCTGTCAAGAAGTCCTTCTATGGTTCTGCTGTGTTCCTGTGCCGGCGCCAGACGGCCAGCAAGCAGCCCATCTTCCTCCCTGTGGACAGCAACACGTACCAGTGGGTGGAAACACTCAAGGTGGGTCCCTCTCTGGGCCTGCTTCATGCACCCTCATGAGCACCTCAGGTGAACTCTGTGGGAAGCAAACACAACCAAAGTGTCTCATGATGACCTATACGGAAGCAACGCTAACAATTAGAGCCTTAAATCCCCCTTTCTATCCTGCTTACTATATCATGTACTGTATGTTTTACAGCAGACATTTGGACATACCTTTTCATTATGATTATTACTACATTCATGACACTGTCTCTCCTCCAGGGGGCGCTGGCTGAGTCCTCAGATGCTCCAGTGTGGCTGACTGCCACACAGAGCCACTGTGGGGTCGTGGGGATGGTGAACTGTCTTAGACAGGAGCCTGGGGGCCACCGCATACGGTAGGCGCGCGCACACTGTGATGGAAATTTCTGTGAAATAAATGCTCTTCCCAAGATCTTGTATTAGGCCATAGTTTAATATTCTCCATGGAGAAGACCAGCGCAGCTGCAGTCCTCCCATAGACTGACACACTGACTGATAACAAGACTCTTTGTTCTCTGCCATTATATAGCCTGTTGACTCCTTGCATATGACCCTTACTTTCTTCACGCATTGGTTCTTTGACCCTGGCTTCCTCAACCATCTGTTACATGAATGACATGAAAGACAAGATCAATCACTATAGCCAGTAGAGCCTAAAGGCAGTTCTAAACAAAAGCATTGTAACCATGTCTTATCTAAAACAGGTTATATACAATGTAATCAATGAGTTAAACTAAAATTTCCATAACAACACACACACAGACGTGGTGACGTGTGTTCTCATGTGTGTCCCTGGCGTGCCCCACCAGCTGTGCCTTCGTGTCCAACCTGGAGGAGTCCTCTGCCGTGCCCCCCCTGCAGCCTGCCAGCAGCTCCATGCAGGCTGTGCTGCTGAGGGACCTGGTGATGAACGTGTCCCGCGATGGCCGCTGGGGCGTCTTCAGGCACCAGCTGATCTCCCAGGGTAAACCTGGAGCACACACACGCTGCCATCTGCTGGTTGTGCAGTGTCGCTGAGGGTCTCTGGTTTGGGTTTGTTTTCACACAGCTGAAGCGCGATGCTTAAAGGAATGATATGGGGCCTAAAGCTGCTACCATCATTAGTCCTTTATCCATTATAGCATTAGGCTGATAGCCCAAAATACAGGACGCGCTCCATTGGGTGTGTTAGCGTTGTCTCCTACTGGGTGTAGACCTCTGGTTAAATGCTGTCCAATAGTTTCAAAACTAAACAATCAGTGTTGCTACAACAGTTTTGATCGCCTCATCTAGCTCTACCACCATTTAGAAACACGCTTGACTTCAACGTCATCTCACTAACTCGCTGATTGGGCCGCCAGCAGGGTGGCTGTGAAAACATTAATGCCAACAGGGTTTCCAGACTGTAATCTCAGAAGATTCAGCCGAGAGTAGTAGTGTGGCAGAGCCAGGCTAGTGTATTATGGACCTGTTAGGCTGGTGTTATACGGACCTGTTAGGACATGTTAGGCTGGTGTTATACGGACCTGTTAGGACATGTTAGGCTGGTGTTATATGGACCTGTTAGGACCTGTTAGGCTGGTGTTATACGGACCTGTTAGGACATGTTAGGCTGGTGTTATACGGACCTGTTAGGACCTTTTAGGCTGGTGTTATACGGGCCTGTTGTTGGTTGGCTGGTGTTATATGGGCCTGTTAGGCTGGTGTCATACGGATGTTAAAACCGTAGACTATATAACCACTCTGTGCAAGAACAACTTTACAGCATGGAGTATGGAGCCTAAAGTGTATGCCCAGTACTAGTGTTAAAGTATCCTTATGATGTGTGTGTGTGTGCGTGTGCGTGCGTGCGTGCGTGCGTGTCAGATCTGAGCGAGGAGCTGACAGAGCAGGCCTACGTCAACGTGCTGACCCGTGGTGACCTGTCGTCGTTGCGCTGGATCGCCTCGCCCCTGCGCCACTTCCAGGCCAGCAGCAGCCCGAGCGTGCAGCTGTGCAGCGTCTACTACGCCTCACTGAACTTCAGAGACATCATGCTGGCCACGGGCAAGCTGCCACCCGACGCCATCCCAGGTACACAGGGGCGGCTAGACGCCATCAAAGGTACACAGGGGCAGCTAATGGGGGGGCTAGACGCCATCCCAGGTACACAGGGGCAGCTAGGGGGCGGAGCTAGACGCCATCCCAGGTAGGCGATGCACGTGAACATGAAGCACGTGAACTGTAAGGTCAGCTGAAAGTGTAAAAGGAGAGAATGACCCCGTTCAAAATAAGAGCAGCATCTCCTGACCAACTGAAGGCCCGTACTTGAGGTATGGAGTAAGTAGTAGAATGCAGTAACATGTCTTTTGTAGGAGACCTGGCTCTGCAGCAGTGCATGCTGGGTATGGAGTTCTCGGGCCGAGACCCCAGCGGCCGGCGTGTGATGGGCCTGCTCCCTGCTAAGGGTCTGGCCACGTGCGTGGATGCAGACCAGCACTTCCTGTGGGACGTGCCTTCAGCGTGGTGAGTGGCAGCCAGCGCTGGTTACTGCACACAGTGGCCGTCACCTGGCTGCCGTGGTAACGTGCTGTCTCTGCAGGTCTATGGAGCAGGCAGCCTCTGTGCCCGTGGTCTACGCCACAGCCTACTACTCCCTGGTGGTGCGCGGCAGGCTCCGGCCCGGAGAGAGCGTGCTCGTCCACTCTGGGTCCGGCGGCGTGGGCCAGGCGGCCATCGCCATAGCGCTCAGCAGGAAGTGCAAAGTCTTCACCACAGTCGGTCAGTAGGTCCTCTTCTTGTTGACACATACCACACGCAGAAAGGACAGGCAGAAGATCATTCCATTTTACAGCTGTCAATATAAACGTTCAGTTGAGTTGTGTTGCTATTGACTGCGAGTGGGAAGATATGTTAGCGATTGCTGCTTACGATCCACATACACCGCATCATTCCTGAGGCCCTCATCTGACTGCCGTTTTACAGATATTTTGAAATAGTAATTTTTGCTAAATGACATGCTAGACAGATTTGAAAGACTTGTCAAGGCCTTTCAGTTCCCTCAAATGAGGAAGAGGACCTTTTGCACACTAATAAACGTGTGTCCTTCAGGCTCTGTGGAGAAGAGAGCCTACCTGCAGGAGAGGTTCCCTCAGCTCACTGCAGACTCCTTCGCCAACTCCAGAGACACCACCTTCGAACAGCATGTCCTCCTGCACACACAGGGGAAAGGTCAGGCACACTAGCCCATTTATACTGATAAGGGAATTGGCCTGTTGCTACTGTTCATAGTACAATATACAGTCCTGGGTTTATGTTAAGGTTACTATAATACATAGTTTAGTTATGGGTGGGTTATGGGCCTGTATAGAAATGGTGTGTTTGCGTGTTGTTTTAGGAGTGGACATGGTGCTTAACTCGCTGGCGGAGGAGAAACTCCAGGCCAGTCTCCGCTGCTTGGCGAGACACGGCCGCTTCTTGGAGATTGGCAAATACGACCTGTCTAACAACTCCCCGTTGGGTCAGTAGGGGCTGTGCTGGTGTTGATGGCCGGTGCCTGGCTCTAGTCCTTGGGCTGAACATGGTGCCTCTCTGCCCCCAGGCATGGCTCTGTTCCTGAAGAACGTGGCTTTCCATGGAATCTTGTTGGACGCCCTGTTCGAGGAGGGGAACCGTGAGTGGGATGAGGTGTCCCAGCTGCTGCAGGAGGGCATCATGGGAGGTGTAGTCCAGCCCCTGAAGACCACAGTGTTCAAGAGGGACCAAGTGGAGGATGCCTTCCGCTACATGGCCCAGGGCAAGCATATCGGCAAAGTCCTGCTGCAGGTCAGTTTGTTAGAGGAGCACAGTTCTACTCCTGCAGGTCAGCTGAGATACTGCAGGTCAGGTACAAACGTTTACATGAGCCCTTTTCACACATGCTCTATAACCCTGCATTTTACAGGGGCCGTTCCTGCATGGGGTGATATGTGAACAGGAACAGGGGTCCATAAACCTGTTTATCCTCTCCCTCAATATCCCACCTCGCGACCTAGTAACCTTCCATGGAATATGCCGGCTGGGATGTAAACGAAAGCAGAACCAATACAGGGACAAGCACTTAATTCTGATGCAAGAAGCATTCACGTGGAGTGAGCAAACCAATCACAAGACTGTATTTAGAATTTACAAATACATATTTTAAATGCATTGAAAAACGTTTGTATACTATTTGTAAGCGATAGCAAATTCACATAGCATAGTGTAGCATGGCTTCCCACAAACAGGCTATAAATAGCCTCCAGCTGACAACGGCGTAAGATAGGACATATGCTGCATTTGTTTTATGTAGATACGTAAGCTGTAAACTCCTGAAAACTTCTGGGTCTCCTGAAAACCTATATTTGTTTGCGATGATTGGCAGCATGCATAGTGTTGCGTTAGCTACCGCCCTCTGCTGGACTATCCAGGCTATTGTACTATGCTGGTATTGACCACGGCATGTATGAACAGGTGCAAGGTAAGTCCCTGGATGGAGCTGCATGTCTGAATAGAGACAGTCACTAGCTGTGCCTGCAGGGTCATGCAGGTAATCTACCAGGAACCATGTGTGAAAAGGGCTTGCTTGCAATGCCAACGATGGTCTTTCTCAAACCACTAAACCATCTATTCATCTCTCTTTGCCTCAGGTGCGTTGCGAGGAGCAGGGCGCTGTGACACAGACCACTCCTCCTCTGCCCATTGCTGCCATCTGCCGCACATTCTGCCCCGCCTCTCACTCCTACGTCATCACTGGTGGCCTGGGAGGCTTCGGCCTGGAGCTAGCTCACTGGCTAACGGAGAGAGGAGCTCGTAAGCTGGTGCTCACTTCCAGATCGGGGATCAGGAACGGTGAGGGCTTTGACAGAAGCACAGATGAGCCTTTTGGCCGTGAAATGTTGCACCTGTAGAGCGAACCCCGTTATACAGTTATACCTACAGTACTGTCCATGCTGCAGACTGTTGGCTGTTGGCCTGACGTGTCCATAGGTCTATTGAGCCATGCTAGAGGTTCAGTTAAATAAATAAGAAACCATTTGTGTCTTTATTGCATCCAAACATTATGCGTGTGTGTGCGGCCAGGTTACCAAGCCAAGCGGGTGCGTGAGTGGCAGTGTCAAGGCATCCAGGTGCTGGTGTCTACCAGCGATGTCGGCACCCTGGAGGGTGCCCAACGACTCATTGGCGAGGCCCGCCACCTCGGCCCCGTGGGCGGAGTCTTCCACCTCGCCATGGTAACGCTCCCTCAGTGGATAACTGCCTCAGTCGGCAGGTGTGCATGTGACGTGAGCGTGCATGTGTGACTTGTAACTGCCGTCCTGTCAGGTGCTGAAAGATGGCATGCTTGAAAACCAGACTGCCCAGCTCTTCCTGGATGTGAGCAGGCCCAAATACGACGGCACGCTCCACCTGGATGAGTAAGAGGCAGTGTGGCATCGCATCATGAAGGTGATTCCTCCTGGTGTTCACTGACGGTATTGCTCTTAACCCCCCCCGTCCCTTCTGTCTCCAGGGTGACCAGACGTCTCTGTCCAGACCTCTGTTACTTTGTGGCGTTCTCCTCCGTCAGCTGTGGCCGCGGCAACGCCGGCCAGAGCAACTATGGCTACGCCAACTCTGCCATGGAGCGCATATGCGAGAAGCGTCGCCATGACGGCCTGCCGGGTCTGGCCGTGCAGTGGGGCGCCATCGGAGACGTGGGCGTGGTCTTGGAGACCATGGGCGGCAACGACGCGGTGATTGGCGGCACACTGCCCCAGCGCATCGCCTCCTGTCTGGACGTGCTGGACCGCTTCCTGTGCCAGCAGGGGGCAGTCGTGTCCAGCTTCGTCCTGGCGGAGAGGACAGTGGTGAAGATAGAGGGAGGGGGGCGCAGAGACCTGGTGGAGGCTGTGGCCCACATCCTGGGTGAGGCTCTGTCTCTCTGTCTCTCTGTCTGTCTGTCTGTCAAGTTGTATGTGTCCTGTGCCGCTTCCCAACTTGAAAGGTTCTTATTTCCCGGATTGATGTAACTGGATTTTGCTCAATGAACACTTGCCACACAAGTTTCACATTTGTTTTTTTCTCTTCATTTATTTAAGTATTCGTTCGAGGTGATAGCCATATGTCATAAGGTAAAAAACCTTATGACATGAAAGATTATGAAGTATAGAAAATACAAACTTTAGACCTTTTTATATTATAAACACCATGCAGCATCTCCTCGTGACCACACTCCTTCATCGAGCAGGAGATGACCAACACACATCTATTGGCTCTGCACACAGTGCTGGAGCCGCACCATCCACACAGCCTCCAGGATAATGACAGCATCTCCCATCCACCACACTCTGAGAAAGAGAAACGGGGGCCAGAAACACACAAAGACGACACAAAGGAGCATAATGTATAACCATTTAGTTCCCTAAGCAGAGGGGAACATTTATTGTTGCTAACTAAATGCCTCACTGTACAAATAGGTTTTTAGTTTGATTTTGAAGGTCGAAACAGTACTAGCATCCCTAACATCAGCAGCTCTCACATAAAATGTGAGAATGCTCTAAATAGTGGATCCTAGTAAGATCTCTAGCCGGGAAACAAATGATGCAGGTTTATGTTCTATTATATTTGTGATGGGTAGCCAGTGTAGGTCTTGGAAGAGGAGGTTACATAAGAAGGCCCATTGGAAGAGAGTTGCAGTAGTCTAGAAGGGCGTTGGTCAGTGCGTGGTCCATGAGCTGTGCTGCTTCTCTTGGAGGTACGGCTGAAGGCTTATCAAGGTTGAGCTTGACATCCAAACACTGCTGTCAATGAGACATTCAGATATGAGGTCGGTCTGGTGGAGGGAAGGCGGGGTAGAGTTGCATAGCAGTGATAGGAGAACCTGTGTGATGAGATTAGAGAAAATGAAGGGACACCAGTGTTGAGTAAGCAGTTGGGACACTTCCACGTCCAATCCAGATGACTAGGTAGGAGTGAACTGCCAGGTAGGCCTCAAACCAGGAGAGCCGAGTGGGCAATACCCTGCTGGTAATACCCTGGTCCAAAGAATGTCTAAGCCTACACATCCCCAGTGTCTGCCACTTCTGCTACTTGTCTTGGGGTCGCTAATTACCCTTAGATGTAAACCTGCGTATGCAATGATGCATCTGTTCCATGTCATTGTGACCTGTTACAATGTTTGTACATCGGTAATAGAAGACATGGTGTGAGATGGTATTATTAAATCATTAAAAATTTCTCCATCAGGGGTTCGTGACGTGAGCAGCCTCAACGCTGATGCCTCATTGGCCGACCTGGGCCTGGACTCTCTGATGGGCGTGGAGGTGCGACAGACGCTGGAACGGGACTATGACATCGTCATGGCGATGCGAGAAATCCGACAGCTAACCATTAACAAGCTGAGGGATCTGTCCAGTGGCAAGCCAGCAGGACCTGAAGGTACCTTTCATCTAATTATGGATTAAAGGGGTCTTTGAAATGACAGCTGTGTTACATTTGTGTGGGGTGGGACAACTGACACGTGTGTGAATGTGCCTGTTCTTCTCTGTATGAATGTGTGTGTGAATGTGAGGCAAACCTTTAAGGCCCATTTATACTCCAGTTCTGTACGTATGCAAATTATACGCAAGCAGCATTGCCAACATTATTCCACAGCATACTTAATGTTTAAACAAATATTTAAAATCTACGTCCACTTGGAGGCAGTCCGGTGCCTCTGATTACCTCTGGTGCTGAGTACACTCAGTACAACCAGAACTGCCAGCAAGCTAGCTAACCTGCCAATAATGCAAATGTTTTTCTAGCATCATAAGCATACACAAGCAAATCTCTTAATTACACCAATGTTGTGCTTATAAAACAAGTGATAGATTGCCATTTTCTGTTTAGAACCAGATCATTGTGGTATAGGCTACAGGGCTCCCTACCCCTCGTATATTTAACCACTACGGTAACAGTGGCATTTAATAATTTTAACCAAAGGGTAAACTACCACTTAAATGTATTCACTAATCTTAACCAGAGGGCAATAGATCTAACTCTTAAAATGAACCACAATAAGTAGCAAGGACGTCGCCAAAGTAAAGATAGTAATTTCACTCTTTAAAACTCACTGCCACTAGTTTCCATCTTGCAGAACGTCAGAGGATCCCATATACTGCCACACGATTTCTGTTTTTATTGCACCTTGCGTACGCATGCGTAGACACAAGGGCTGGGGAAACATACAAGTACGGACCGAAAGTACGCAGGATACGCATGGCAACGATGTTGCGTATGCATACGCGTACTTAACAGTAAGTATAACTGGGCCTTTACAGCACTTTGAGTGACCCGGAAAATTAGAAAAGCGCTAATGCAGTCCATTTACCATTTTACAGTGCTTTAGAGTAACCGTGTTTATTCAGTAGTTTGTTCAACTGAGAACATGTCCAGTAAAACTGACTCCGGTAGAGTGAGTGGAGTGACATGTTGTAATCGTACAGTATGAATCAACATATTTAGATTTACCGTTCCAGGCTCTTTAGAGATTGTTGAAATTTGATCAGTGTCCCTCACATTGGACACGCATTGCCAAGGCTGGGCCTTGGATAGTGTTGTTTGCTTTCCCATTTACACAGCCGCAGTCTATTTCAACATACACAGAATGGACCTCTAGCAGCAGACGAGCTGAATTTGACAACCTGTATCATGTTGAATTGCTTAAAGCACCTTTAACAACGTCAGAACATACTCTAGGTGGGTGTGCTTTCAACAAATCTGTTGTGTTTTCCAGAGGCTAGACAGTCTCCGGTGAAAAAGGGGGGCATTCATGCCTTGTTGGAGTCCGATCTGAACCTATTACTGGTCAATCCCGATGGGTTGACTGTGACGCGCCTCAACGACGTCCAGAGCCAAGAAAGGCCACTGTTCCTGGTCCATCCCATAGAGGGCTCTATCACCGCGTTCAAGACTCTTACATCCATGCTGAGCATGCCATGCTATGGCCTGCAGTGCACCAAAGGTACCAGTAGAAACACCTTTTTACGTTTACAACAGTGGGGAGAGACAAAGCATTTACAAAATGAATCTATTACAAAAAAGAAATGAAATACAAATATATTGTATTATTCATAATGATAATTGTTTATTTATAATATGTGAATACAGCCTGTGCTATAGATATATACATTTATCATTTTCATAGTAAAGCTAGCAGTACATTTCACATTATGGTGTAATAGCTAATCTTTCATATTGTCATTCATTGACATTCAGTCACAATTTAAAATATTTCCACACTGCAGACATTTTAGCTATGTGCCACACATTGTGTTCTTTTTACTATTACTACGATTACATAACAGATCGTTCTATTATGTGTTGAAAAATATGAACATTTACCTCAATTTCAAGGTTTTGTTGAGCTATCAGTAGCACACATCTCAGTGTCGTTCTTCGCTATCTCCAAACACTTTTTTTTTTTTTGCAGAGCTTTGTCCTTCTTTTCCTCTGTGGCTTTTTGTTTAAAAATATGTTATTCCTTGTTAACATTGGCTCGCTTCTTTTAGTAAGGCTGGCTGTCTGTAGCTACTAACAGACCAGCCCGCATATCTTCCCTGCGTTCAGAAATGTGGCACGTTTACTTAACGTACAATCAACGCCAGAGGGGATATGTCGACGATTGTGTCAACATTTCATATCATCATGCATTTAATATCATTATTCTGACAGGATACATTTAAAATGAAATAAGATTATAATGAAACGTGTCATTCAGTAAACAAGTTCATTGAACATTCTGAACTTTCAGTCCACTGAACGCGCCGATGCATTCTGCAAAGACTGGCCCCAACTCATGTTGTTTGGTTACAGAGAGCCAATCGGAGACAGTGTATGGGTGGGTCCTCAGAGAATACACGTGCTTGTGTGTCAAACTGACACAGACGGAAGACAGAAACTGTGAAATCCGGTAAATTGAAATACGGTAGAGCTTTCAGAAACATGTTTTTATTGTGCTTTACGTTTGCCAATGGGGCGTTGCGGGCCAAAAATTTTGCTCTTGCGGGCCGGACCTAACCCATAGTCTGCCTTTTGGGGATCACGGATGTATAGCATCGCGACATCCCTAGGTATAATGTAAAAAAATACGTACAATAATACATAAAAGCTGTGCTAAGACATCAGCTTTGCTCCGCTTGCTTCCCCGTCTGCTGCAGCTGCTCCCCTGGATAGCATCCAGTCCCTAGCAGCCTACTACGTGGACTGCATCAGGCAGGTGCAGCCAGAAGGGCCCTACCGAATTGCCGGTTACTCCTTTGGAGCCTGCGTGGCGTTCGAGATGTGCTCCCAGCTGCAGACCCAGAGACGACCGGTGGAATACCTCTTCCTGTTTGATGGCTCCCACTCCTATGTGGCCGCATACACCCAGGTCAGGGCGGTGTGTGGAGTGAGACTCTCGGCTTCCTGCGTGTGTGTGTGTGTGCTTATTGTATGTACGCCTGTCTCCTGTAGAGCTACAGGGCCAAGCTGACCCCTGGCAAAGAGTCTGAGGCAGAGACGGAAGCCTTGTGTGCTTTCATCCAGCAATTCTCTGGCATCGAATACAACAAGGTGCGTGGCCCGGTGTGCGCGTGCACACACACACACAATGGCGTTGCACTTTAGGCTCGTACAGGACTTTGTTCTTGGTTTGAGCTGTCAGTCAAATGTGTAAGAGAAGTGCCCCCCTACCTCCAGCTCCTGGACACGCTTCTCCCCCTGGCCGACCTGGAGGCGCGCGTTGCGGCGGCGGTGGAGCTCATCACCTCCAGCCACAAGAACGTCAGCCGCGATTCGCTTCACTTCGCCGCCGCCGCATTCTACTACAAGCTGAAGGCGGCAGACAGCTACGTCCCAGACACAAAGTACCATGGCAACGTCGCGCTGCTGCGTGCTAATTCCAGCTCGGAGTACGGAGACAACCTGGGCGCTGACTACAAACTTAGTGAGGTGAGAGGCACGCACGCACGCATCCAAGCCCACAGTTTGGTACGGTAACCAAGTACTAGGCCCTGCTTTCCATTTAGAAATGTACCACAGCTACCTAGCTTACTAGTGTCTGTAAATGATAACAATAATAATTGATAGAATTGATTGACTTTTGTACTCCCTTTAATACTAAATGTATTTATTACTTGCATACATTTGAGACAATACTGTTGACACCAGATACCTTAGGATTTTTTACTCATGTAGTTAAGAGGCTATTTTCACAATTTTCAGAACTTTTAACAGTAGTTTTAGTTGCCGAGGTTATGGGTCTAATGTGTGTGTGTGCGTGCATGCCAGGTTTGTGATGGGAAGGTGTCGGTCCATGTCATCGACGGTGACCACCGCTCATTCCTGGAGGGGAAGGGTGTGGAGTCAATCAGCAGCATCATCCTCAGCTCATTGGCCGAGCCACGCGTCACTGCTAGAGAAGGCTAGGTGTGCAACCCACAACCTAACCACGCCCTTTTGATTCCTCATCCTCCACTGTGTTTAGTGCGGTGTGTGTGTGTGTGTGTTACCCATTTTCTATGACACGTTACATGAGATGTTACTTTTGGTTTAGCTTCTTTACTGTTGGACCATCCTGAATTAGCTTTCTCTATAACCTAAATGCACCTTATTGCTCCATGTCACACCTCCCTGAAATCCCATTGGTCCATTACATAATGGAGATGAACCTCAATCTATCACAGGGTGTCTTACTATTGGAAACAAATATGGTATGCTGGTGTGCTACTAATTCGTACTCATTTGTAATTATGTTAAGAATTGTTTTACATTTCTTCTTTATTTTTTATGTTAGCATTACTTGATGTTAACGTTTTACCTGCTCCTTTTGAGACAGCCATTCCCAGACTGCCCATTGTGTGTCCATTCAGAGCACTTACTTTGCGATACTTCCATATATACGATATTACAGATAGCTTGAAATACTCAACCTGCTTCAGCAGTATTTACATCTTATATTATATTATATCAATCTAACAGTAGTTTTGTTTTGTTACATTTCGTTTGTTCATTTGTACAATTTGTTTACCTTTTTTGTCGTAAGATATGACAATAAGAGATGACCCAGCCTTGCTTAATTTGTATGTTGCCCTGGAACACAAAACTATTTGTTTAATTGAGGAAAGACCCTAAAACGTACAATAGCTTGCACACAGCATCTTCAAGGTGAACATTGGCAACATGCTCACCTGTAATGCACCAACATATTGTCTGTTTTCAATACAGAAATTTACAGTATTGCTGGAAGCAGTATATCTGCTTGGATGAGGGAGATATTGATGTCTTATTATGTTATTTTAATTTTAAATGAAGACATTTGATATTCACTCAGTTAAACTCAGTAAAATTCAGTTAGTGAAAAGACTCCCAACATTCCTGAATATTGTACTTTGACACTCATTAATACAGTAATGAATATTTTGAATGTGACCACTGTTAACATGCAGTCTGTCAGGTATACTGAACAGGGGTACACTCTCTGGATAGTGCTGCCCTTGTAATTTTTATGGATTATTTCTAGTAGGACTGGAATATGATCATCTCAATTGTATATCATGTTGAAGAGGGAAACTGTGGGTCTTCATAGAACTAGGAAATGTAACTTTTATTATGGGACAGATAATGTTCGTCTAGGCACTTGCCTGGTTAGCTTTCATGCGTTCTCCCCCAGACAAGTCTGGCATCGCCCACATTCTGAAATGTACTTATTTGGACAATTTTAATACCAACTTTGAGCAAGGTATACTTTAATCATCAATATGGCCGCCACCCACGGTTATGTGGTCACTGTGATTTCTCTGTAGATTTATGAATGTGACAGTTATTGGCCATTGTCTGATAAGTTCCGCCCTGCCTTAAATGGCAAGATATGACTTGCTGAGTGATGGTGCGCAGAGAGCATGCAAAAGCTAGCACAGCCGACTGCCTTGCTCACTGACCCTCAAGCTGTCATTGACTCCCATGACCTTTGTGACCCTGGACTTGGTTCTCTGTAACTGACAGACCTGACTTCTGAGACCTGTAATTGGGGTCTATGAAGGGTCAGCTGACTGTAGTTGAGTGTGCTGATTGGTTTATGCGATAGGGAGGAGTAAATGACCGTGTACACTTCCTTCTTGTTGGAAAGTTGTAATTTTGTCATTATTTATTGATACTAGTTGAAAAATAAAGTCCTGTCATTAAAACCTGATGGATTGATTTTTTTGATTATTTCTGGCATAAACACATCAAACATTAATATTAACTAGTTCAATGCTTCTCAACATGCATTCAATATTTTCCCATGATGCTTTTTGTTTATGTATTCAAATATGTTTGTATCCTATTAAAATATGTTATACTGGTATTCACAATGATGACACAGCCATACATTTGTTGTTGTACCATACGGAACACTATATGGTTAAAGGCATGTTGTAGGCAAACTATTTGAATAAGAGAGCCTGCAAAATGTGCATTACCAGTAGAACCACACCTGAGCATGCATAACTGCAAAACATTACTATTTGTATATCTGCTTTGAAAGAACTAACGTCACATGAACAAAGAAAAACAATTATGAAGATAACAGTTTCATACAGAATAGCAGCTATAACATTTATTGCGTCTAATGTGTGTTATTTAATCTGTATCTCACAGGATAGTATGAGAACAGCCATTAGCTGTGTTTTATTAAAATACGTAAGTCAAGTGATTGCACGTCATGGATTTCATGAAGATAAGACCACCACATTTGCACCAATCAACTGATTGTGTTGCTTGTGGAGTTTTAGATTCTCATGTAAATGGTGCAGCAGGTCAGTTGCAGTGATACATGTATCAAACTGGCTACACTATAAGGGGACAATGGGTGTCAGATAGAGTCATGCTAATATATGCTGTCTTATTGGTACAGCAGGGAGCGATGTAGAACAGCGCTGGGCTTGTTTCCATGTTAACGATGTAACATATTTTGCTGGAGATATAGCTTCCTTGATGTTAGCACAGTCCAAAGACTGACATTGAGAAGCATGTTTCCTCCTGATCTCTACAGATGTATTTGTTTGAAGGGCAAAATATATGGGAGCTTGTAGGCTAGTAATTGAATTTTTAGAATGGGTTTCAAATGTCTAATAATACATTTGACAGAAATATAAATATACTTCAGAGTTGGAGTCAACAGGAAAACAGGAATAACATTTGGTTTACTGTTCCGACTCAGTCTTTTAGCTGCTGTCATGGTGCGGTCAAACACATTACTGCATTGTATAAACATTAGCATTGGTTCTGCCTGTTCTTGGTGAATGTTAGGACTGTTATTATCTCAACACTAAGTATAAGAGTTCATTGGTCAGGGTCAGTGTAATCGTGTTGGGCACAACATCTGGGCCCTATTTCAGCAAGCAGGTTTAACCAACTCTGAAACTAACCCTGAACTCTGAGTTGGCCAACTCTGAGATGGAAAACTCAGAGTTTTCAGTTTCAGAAAAGCTGATATGAGTTATGGAGTATGTTTACTCTGAGTTAAGCACGTGCATGACAACTATACAAAGCCATTATCAATGGAACTCAGATACTACGCTGCAATATGGTGACCGTCAAGAAAGATATAAAGCTTAACATGCTTAATAGCAGATAATGTTCAGCCTGTGGAAAGTTACTAATTTACTAAAAGTATACATTGGAGCAAGCAAACATCTCTCACTCTCAAAAACAAGTCTAAAATTTGTGACTGCACTAAGCCCCGCCCCCCGTCCCCAGAATGCCCTTTCTTTAGTGTGATTTGAGTATAATTGAAGTTGTAAATTTTATATAGGTATTTCCACTTTAATATTGTCCGTAGTTCATATATGTATCATGGTACAATAATTATCTCACTGTTTGTACAACAATTATGTTATTGACAAGACAGCATTTCAGAAAATTCCATTTTGAAACTTCTTTTAGCGGTATGGTTTAAATGTTTAAAACAGTTTGTGTTCTCTACATGCTATAGCCCTCCAAGATGTATTGGGTGCATAGTTTAGCAATTTGGCTTTTGTGTCTTATTTTGTTGGTGTTGGATGATGGGAACAGATAGGATATACAATATATAGATTTTTTTTTTTTTCAGTTTCAGTTTTAGTTTTTTTTTTTATAGATTTTTTCTTCTTTATTGGACAGAGCAGTTACAGGTAGAGACAGGAAATGAGTGGGAATGAGATATTTGTTTGTTATTATTAAATGGGAATTATCTTGGAAGGAATGGTCTGACAGCGGCTTCGGGCTCAGTGGAAGTGAGGAAATAAACTTTGAGTTTGTTAAAGAAAACCTGCTAGCGATCAGGTTAGGTTCACAGAGTCAGTTACCATGGTAACTTTGCCTGAGTTATCTTTCTGAAACAGAAAACTCAGAATTTATGTAATTTCAGGGTTAACAAACTCAGTTTTCACTAAACCCGATTGCTGAAATAGGGCCCAGACCTGATAATAGACTCTTGCTCTCCATAAACACTTATAACAGCAGAAGTTACTAAGTTAATGCTGAGTGCTGTCATATTCTTTTCACTCTGTAGTTGTAAAAATAACTACCTGTGTATGTTACCATGGTAACACTCGTGCTGATAAATAATAAAAGCAGAAATAACATCGCTTGTGTACCATAATATGTTCAGCTGTACTCAAATACAAGGGGGTTTCATCTTCTGCTGTTGGTTTACCAGGTCTTCCTTAACTTTATCTCACCATAAAAGGTACAAGAATGAGGTGTGTGTTTAGCCTCATGCTTAGTATACATATATACATACAGTATACAGGTACATAAAAACGGATACATTTCTTTATAGGCTATTTTGTGAACAAAATGGTGTGGCACCATTCTAGAAGATCCCTATACATTTAGCACCATATATTGACTGTGTTGCTAAAATGAGTGAAATGGAAACTGGTAGACAGGCATAAGGTTTGGTTTTTGTATGTGAAAAGAATCAAGCTAATGTGTAGATACGTGCCTTACCTATACCTGGCGCACATGGGTGCTCAGACTCCGTAGCAACCACAGGATCAGCGCCGTATTACGGAGCACAATTCGCAACATTTTACATTAAAGGGCTGAAACTTTGCTTAAAATTTATTTTAGAAAATACACATTTAAAATTGTGTTTATGTTTTTTTAGGAGTGCTGAAAATGCCACATAAAGTGCCACATAAAGATCATGTTTAGTGTACGTGACACGAACAACATCAATGGAGACTGGAGTTCATGACAACGGAAACGGCAGGGTGAACTTGGCAGCCAATAATGGGCATGATAGAAGCAGAGGCCTTGGTTCTGGTGTTGCACTCTAGCAACAACAGCTCTTTCTAGTGGTAATGAACCGGCGACACAGTGCAGTGCTGTATGACGGAGAAAACGTTATCTGCCTCCTGTGCTAACTCAGGGGTTCCTGAAGCCTGACCCAGCTAGAGCAGATCTCACCTCTCCCAGCAACTGCTGTAGATTGCTATTACCTTGAAGGAATGGTGGATGGCCAATTGGTTCTCACCAGTTCTGCATACAGCATTACTGGATACAGGTTTCACCATCAACACTAAGTGGGACCACCATCCCCATGAACCACTACAGTATGACTATAGCATACTATGACAGCTTGGAGCATTTGGAGGAAGCATATTGTTCGATGGCAGGAAGAGTCTCAGAAGGCCCAGCAGATACGGTGTAATAAACTAGAATACTACTACTACTACTGTGGGGCAGACTCATCTAGTTCAACACATTCCTGCAGTCAGCATGCCAATTGCACACTCCCGCTAAACTTGTCACATCTGTGGCATTGTATTATAATGGTTATGGTGACAGCAATGTGTTGTCGACCTCCCCTTGGCAAATGTTCAGTCTTTTAGAGATACCAAATGTGTTGCTTTTATGTTTCTGTTGAGTGTATTTACAGTCACTATTTCTCTAGATTGTATCTGTCTGCTACAGTTGTTCCATCTTGATACAGAAGATATGCAACCCTAGTTGCTCCATAATACATAAACGTGAAGTCAACTATGCTGGAGAAAGATTGTTGATATTTGAACTTAATAAAAACACCTCTTCCTTCAATGCTCAGAAGCTCCGCCCCCCAAACTGGACAAATATTGCCAAGGCTGGGATAGTGTTGTATTGTGCGGTCTTCACCATTGTTTGTTTTCCCATTTACAGAGCCAGGGCTATTTTTCAGATACTGCAGAACGTGAGGAGATATTTGTTGAATTTGACCAAAAGTGTATTCGCTTACAAACACGTATCTTACTTTTAATTTGAGTAAATTAGTACTTAATTTAAATGAGATTCCTGGGTAAAAAATGTATACATTCATTGTGTTACAGGGGGAATACAATTAAATTAAACCAATTACATTAATGTCACAACATCAAACATTTTCAAATTAGAATAACACAAAAACATTCACTTTGTTGTTCCTTCCTCTGTCTCCTGGGATTAGTGAGTGAATGTATTTATATTGTCTATTCTTCCAGCCTTTATAAATGAGTGTATTTTTTTTGTCTTCAGGAGGAAATGACCAGGAGTACATTTATTAATCTCCTCTGAATCTCATTTGCTGTCAAGAGCGTGGCCGGGCTGGTGAAATCACTATGAAGTGGATAAGGTACGTACAAAGCAGGTGTCTATTGTGCATGCCTGCCATTTCATATTTCTTGATTCTTTTTAGTCTTTAACAGCCCCCGGACCCATCGTCTCTGACATGGCAGTTCACTTCATACTACTGAGTTAAAATGTTTCTTAGCCCTTAGTGCTGCCGGGAACAGACTTTTTTTAAAAACTCATGTCATAGCAGTTTTGATTTGGTACAGACAGGAAGAAGACTATGAAGCAGAGATTTACTGCACACTATTCATTATATTGCCTTCGACAGTTCTTTATACAGGAACCAGAAGTCTCAATGAAACCATGTTGGTGGAGAATTATAAGTGAATGTCACACTGTACCCCTGACTAAGTGAATGAATGATTCAATGGATAATTACAGAATGGACAATTCCTCCCACAATCTTTACTGTCGCTTGAGGACCCCACACACACACACACACACACACACACACACACACACACACACACACACACACACACACACAAATATATATATATAT